>JAVJIF010034455.1:0-126208 GCA_038442645.1 Agave tequilana
CATTACCAGAGGTATAGTGTTAACGTAGTAATGATTGCACTTTGTGGTCCTACCATTCTATGGACGAGAATTGGTAAGGGACTTTGGAGGAAAGAGTGGACTCGAGTCCACTTAGGATTTTTAGCAAACCCTCAGCTATCAACGGATTGATATGCCTTTACCAACTACCGTTGAGTTGGCTAGCCATGCTATTCCCCTCAGCATGATGAGTTGTCGAGGACTTATGTTGGGCTTAAAGGCCAACATTTTCCTCTATTCTTAGCCGTCGAGGGCGTCGGATCAAATGGGAACGTGTCCCTTAGGATTTTTAGCAAATCCTCAGCTGTCAACGGGTTTGACATGCCTTTACCAACTATCGTTTGAGTGGGCTAGCCATGCTATTCCCTCAGCATGGTGAGTTGTTGAGGACTTATGTTGGGCTTAAAGGCCAACATTTTCCTCTATCCTTAGCCGTCGAGGGCGTCGGATGTTTGATCAGAGGTGTACTTTTAACTTGATCGGAAGAAGAGTACTATTAAGGATAGTACTTCTTCAAGAATTTGCCATTGATCGGCATCATGAGTGTATCGCCATTCGAAGTTATGAGGCGATATGATCCATTTGAGTAGACTGACTCTACTACAAATGGTCCTTCCCATTTGGGTTGAAATTTTCCTTTTGTCTTGTGCGTCATGACCATAGGTCTTCGGACGGCTAAGACAAGGTCGCCTTTCTTGAAAGTTCGCATTTTAACTTTCTTGTTGAAGGCTCTGGTGATACGAGCTTGGTAAAGCTCGATTTGTTGTTGGGCCTGCAAACGCTTGTCGTCTAGGGCTTCCAACTCCTGGAGTCGCTGCTGATGCTTCTCCTCAGTTGTCATTTCCACTGTCAAGGCGACGCGTAGAGAGGGAATTTGTATTTCCAATGGAAGGACGGCTTCGCATCCGTATACCAAGGAAAATGGCGTGGCTTTAGTTGGGGTTCGCACCGTTGTGCGGTAGGCCCATAAGCATTCACCCAGCTTGTCGTCCCAGTCTCGTTGACTTTTCGAGACGAACTTTTTGAGAAGCTTGCCAATAGTCTTGTTGAAGGCTTCTGCAAGACCGTTAGCAGCAGGATAGTATGCCGTTGAGGACACACTCTGGATTCTGAACTTCGCGCAGAATCTCTGGAAAGCTGGCTGATGAACTGGGGTCCATTGTCATGGATGATACGCCGAGGCACACCGAAGCGGTAAATAACGTGATGTTTCACGAACTTGATCACGTTAGAAGATTTCACCTCTTTCAAAGGGATAGCTTCGGCCACTTAGAGAAGTAATCGGTTATCGCTAGAATGAACCGATGTCCTTTCGATGATGGTGGGGATAGGGCCAACCACGTCCATCCCCCACATTTCAAACGGCCAAGTAGAGGTCGTTGAGTGGAGGTACCCTGGTGCTTGATGGATGAAATCGCCGTGTATTTGGCAGGCGTAACATCTCTTAGCATAAGCGACAGCATCGGCAATCATCTTGGGCCAATAGTAACCCATCCTTTGGAGTCGATGTGCCAATTTCGGGCCAGGTTGATGAGCTCCACAAGTACCATCGTGGGCTTCTTTCAATACTCCTTGGGCTTCTTTTGATGAGAGGCATCGGAGCAGGATCCCGTCATGCGATCGACGATACAATGTTCGCGAAATCGCATTATAGTAGAATTTGGGGGCTTTCCTCCGAATGGCGGCCGCCTCCTTGGTGTCTTCGGGCAGAATGCCGTATAAGACAAAATCAATGTAGGGGAATCGCCAGTCTTTAAGCCCTGAAGCGGTCGACACTTCAAGTGTTTCTTTACCGCGATGATCTTCCGCTGACCCCGGTGTAGTCTCCGAGGGGAATTTTTGGACAGTATAGGTCGTGGCTATAGACGAATACTTTCTCCATTGCTCCAGCTGGAAGAGCTAAGGAAGCAGCGAGGGATGCGAGTGCATCCGCATGTGCATTTTGCCTGCGCGGTACATGGTCGATGTAGAAGTTTGAAAACCTTTCGGCCATGTGAATTGTCGCGTTGTAGTAGGGTACTAGATCTTCATGTCTGGCCTCGTACTCTCCGCGAACTTGGCTGACGATGAGTTTAGAGTCACCGTAAGCCTCGAGATTTTTAACGCCAATCTCATCGGCGAATTGCATCCCAATCAAAAGAGCGTTGTATTCCGCCACATTGTTGGAGCAGGGCTCGGTTAACGAGATAGCTCGGGGAATCACATAATTTTGTGGGGAGACGAGTACCACTCCTACCCCCGCCACTATGTGTCCCTTTGGGCTTGTCCTTGATGTACCGTCGAAGAAAGTTGCCATACTTGACTTTCGAACAACGTCTGAGTCAGGCAGACTTCGGCGGCCTCGTCTGGGAGATCCTCATAGAGTTTGGCTGCCCTCGGATCGGGGTGTTCAGCTAAGAAGTCCGCCACCGCTTGCCCCTTAATAGCCGTTTGTGGCAGAAAATGCATCTCATATTGTGATAGCAATATGGCCCATTTTGCCAGCCGGCCATTTAGTGAAGAAGGCTTTGTCATAAGTAACCTCAGAGGGTTGACTTTTGATATGACATTTATAGTCTGGCCTACCAGATAGTGTCGCATTTTCTGAATGGCGAACACTAGTGCCAGACATTCCTTCTCGATCGGGTTGTACCGATGTTCGGCCCCAATCATTGTTCTACTCAGATAGTAGATTGCCTGTTCTCGTCCTTGTTCATCATTCTGAGCTAGTAGAGCTCCCAGGGAATGATCCATTGCTCGGACGTACACCAGAAAGGCTTTCCGGACACCGGAGCTGCAAGGACTGGTGGTTGGGTGAGGTAGTGTTTGATCTCCTCAAATGCTTTTTGACAAGCGTCGTCCCAAATGAATGAAACACCCTTTTTCATCAGCTTGGCGAAGGGTTGACATCTCCCGGAAAGGTTTGATATGAACCTGCGGATGTACGCCAATCGTCCTTGTAATCCCCTGAGCTCCTTGAGGCTTCTGGGGGGTTGCATCTCTTGGATAGCGCGGACTTTCTCTGGATCCAAATAGATTCCTTTGGAAGTCACAACAAATCCTAGGAATTTGCCACTGGCTACCCCCAGGAAGGATTTGGTGGGGTTCATCTTCAATTGATGAGCCCGCATGATGTCAAAGACCACCTTCAGGTCTGCTATGTGATCACCTTTAGTGCGACTCTTCACCGCGATGTCATCGACATAGCATTCCACCGTTTTCCGCATTTGCTGATGGAAAATGGCGTTCATGGCCCTTTGGTATGTGGCCCTGCATTTTTCAGTCCGAAGGGCATGACGGTGTAACAATATACCCCTAGAGGAGTCCTGAAGGAGGTATGCTTTTCGTCATCGGGATACATCTTGATTTGATTGTATCCTGAGAACCCGTCCATAAAGGACATTCACTCGAATCCACAAGTATTGTCAATCATGACATCTGTGATTGGCAATGGGAATTCGTCTTTGGGGCAGGCCTCGTTTAGATCACGGAAGTCGATGCAGATCCGGATCTTCCCATTCTTCTTGGAGACGGGGACGATGTTGGCTACCCAGTCGGGATGTTGTTCTTCCCGGATGAAGCCAGAATCGATGAGCTTTCTGACTTCTGATTGAATTGCCTCCATTATCTCTGGACGGAACCGTCGCTGCTGTTGTTTAACAGGCTTCATGTCCGGATTGATGTTGAGGCGATGCATAGCCACTTGAGGATCAAGTCCAGGCATGTCCTCATAATTCCAGGCGAAGACATCTATATACTCTTGTACAAGAGATATTAGATCCTTCTTCTCTGGAGGCGACAGGCCGTCACTTATGAAGATGGGCTTGGGGTTGGTCTCATCTCCTAGGTTGATCTGAACAACCTTGTCATCTGTGGGTGGCTCACGCTGTTCAAAGCGGATATCCCAAAGAGCATTCAAATGTTTGATCCAAGGATCTGTATCAGGTTGGATCATTTCTTCAACTTCATCTTCCAGATGGCCTGTTGAAACCATGTTTACTGAAAGCCCTTTGAAGATGTTGCCGACACTGACATCTGACTCCCATGATGACGTGTCTGAAGAGCAATCGTTGCTCGACGATTCTTGAGAATCAGAGGCTGATGGGACCAGAGTTTGATACATAGCCAAACCCCTGCGTGTCCGATGATAATAATCGGGGGCTTCCCTTTTGGCACAAAGGATCGAAGTAGCGTCCTCCTTCCTTTGCCGAAGTTCAACCCTGGCTTGTTGGTTATATCGTACCCCATTTGCTTCATCATTCTGAGTGCTTTCGATTCATAATGGTCGAGCTGAGGGGATTCCTCCTCGCTTTCTGATTCTTCGCGGGGCATTGGTTCAGACGAGATTCGCCCAAAAGTATTGGTCTTTGGCCTTTTCGTCTTGCCGGAACCAAGAATATAGACTCCTGCGCATCGCCATTATCCTGGTATGTCCCGAAAGATGATTTTACTGGTACATGCAATGATGTCAAAGCATCCATTGCCGACCAGATGTCATCGTCTACGTCGGTAGTAGTATCCGCCGGTATAGAATCGGATGCACACGTAGAAAAATATTCAAAGTCTAGATTCTCATTAATATACCAACCGCCTGCATCGTCGGTGGTATTATCAACATCGAGCTTATTAATGCTCTTTACAAGTGGTTTTAACTCCCACAGGCACTTTTCTTGCTCGGCTCAGTGTCAGCCTCATTACCAGAGTCTGGCGCCTCCGGTTGCGGGTTTCATCCACCGGATCCTGGTATAAAAGGGAATCCGTGAAATAATTCTCAACTCCCTTGAACGGATACCTTTCGGCAACCAACGTTTGCACCTTCCCACTCGCGTCAATGTATTCATGACTTGGTGAAGAGTGGAGGGAATGATGGAGTTGCGGTGTATCCATGGTCGTCCTAGCAGCAGATTGTAGGAAGTGTCGGCGTCGATGACATAGCATGTCACCTCCGACTTGAGGCTCCCAATCTGGCACTTGAGCTTGATCTTCCCCATTGGACGGGTGCCGTTGGCATTGAACCCGTAGATGGTCGTCTGTGTAGGGCTCAGACGATGGGTAGGGATGCCGAGGTGTTGCATGACTCGGCGGGGCATAATGCTCAATGCGGACCCTGGATCTACCTGAATGCGGTTCACCTCAGATGATCCGATGTAACCTGTGAAGTACAGGGGTCGATCATGTTTCCCTTTCACCTGCATATCATCTACCGTGAAGGTGATGCAGGGGGCATTCTGGGAAGTGTGGAGGCAGTCCTCTACATCTTCCTCCTTCGGCACCTGGGTCACGAAGGCCTCAGCATTCGCCAGAGCTTCTTGCAGAGCCTCTCTGGTTGACTTGATAGCCTCAGGAGTTCATACAAGGTGATGCGTGCCGGGATGTTGGCTAGTTGAGCCAAGACATCGAAGTGGTAAGGTGTCGAGGATCCTTCCGCTGCACCTTTTGGAAGGGCTCGAGAGAACCGAGTCTCCTTCTGCTTTGTCACAGGTGGCTTTGCGGAGGGCTTGGCTGATTCTACGGCTGGTTGCGGAGAAGCCGCTGCCATCTCGCCGTACTGCTTCAAGTATGCCTGTCCTGAACGGGTCCCCGCCATCGGTTGGCTGGGCTCTACGGCCAGGACTATTGTTTCCTCTTCTGAATCAGTCAATGAGGGAACATCATCCTCTGCTTCTCGGGAGGAAGCACATACCACATGGCAGGACGAAGCTTTTGCCTTGCCTTTGGACTTCCTGTTGGTTACAGTAGTCCATTGTTGTTCATCGACGAGGTCAGGGTGGACCCACATGGTTTCCCCCTGAGGTGTAGGGACGGCTACCAAGCCCTTCTCCTGCTGCTGGTGAGGGTCTGTGTTGACCACTCTTAATTCTCCCTTGGAATAGGAGTTACCCCCGCAGGCGTTGGAGGTTGTCTCCCGAACTGGAGAACCGACGTTACATTGGCCGTGACCTCTTCTGCTCTGGTCGGAGCTTGAACACCTCCGCGTCAATCAAAGCCTGAAGAATGTCCTTGAAGACTTAGCAGCTTTTGGTAGGATGTCCCAATATCCTGTGGTACATGCAGTAGTTGGGATTGTCGGTCTTGCCGACTTCCTCCGGGCGTCTAATTTCAGGGAGCTTCAGTCGATTGCTCTTGTTGAGTAGCTTGAAGAGCGAATCGACGTGTTCCTCCTTGAAGGAATACTGCTTGTTGGGGCGTGGCTGGCTTGAAGAGCCACTTGCCCTGCCTGTTTGAGTTTGGTGGAAGATTTGGTCTCCGTCGCCAAATTATCCTTCCGCTTCGTCTGGAGGAGGTGTCTGGCGCTGGTGCACGCCTTGTCGACCTTTCTGGCCGCAGCTTGCCTTCCTCTGCCTTGACACGGGCAACAATCTCCTCAGCCTGTTCACCCTGTTGGACTAACTGCTTCCAGGTGCGGCTTTCAGCAACTCCTATTTGAGCAAGGAGTGAGGTTTGGAGATTGTGGCGGCGTGTTTCCACCAGGGTGGCCTGGGTCATACCGCTTGGGCACCGGAGTGCCGTGTTCCGAAATCTTTCCACGAAAGATTTGACGGACTCCCCTCTTCGCTGCTTGGTAGCTAAAAGGGTGGGCATTGTGACTTCGGAGTCGTCTTCGAAGAAGCGTGTCAAGAACAGCTTCTCTAGATCCCCCCAGTTCTTGATAGAACCCTCCGGGAGCTTCATAAACCACTCAAAAGCCAACCCTTTTAGGGTGCCGATGAACAGTCGCGCCAGGATGGCGTCATTATCTACCACATTCCCGGTCTGGGATTTGAAGTAGTAGATGTGCTGGTTGGGTGACCCCTTCCCGTCGAATGCTTGGAGGGTTGGAGCCTTGAACTTAGGAGGGTATGGGACTAAGTCCCACTCAGCCGGATAGGGCCGGACCACTCCAGCTTCTTGGAGGTCTTTGCGATTGGCAAGGGCTCGAGGCGTCGTTCCAATTGACTCATCCTCTTAGCATGAGTCTTTCCCTGGTCTTGGTTGCTTCTTGCCTGCGACAAGGGCTTGGACACATCCGAGGTAGATCGTCGTGTCTCGTCGGAAGATTCGGAGGGTGGGCTTCCTCCCTTTCTCCCTTCCCCTTCGGTCGTCTAGGAGGAGATATCGCTCTTTCTTCAAGCAATTTCTCAAGCATATGCTTAAGGGAGTCAATGGATCTCTGTTGAGAGGCGATTATATCCATCTGGTGCTTCTGCGTCTGTTCTAAACGCCTGGCCGTCTCCTCAGGAGTGTCTGCCATGTAGGCGGAGGCCTCCTTCTCGACGGAAGAGTTTGAAGCCTGCGACTCCACTATAGCGGAGTGAGAACCACCCATTCTAATGCCGCGGGCTAAGGCATTATAGTCAATTGGGGGAATGGCCCCTGTCCGGGTGCGAGTGTGTTGATACACCCCCTCCGGCTCAGGGGCAGATTCCTCTGAGTTGACCATTAGTTATTTTCCCTTGCTTCTGCTAGTCATGTTTGCAGTAAGCTCCGGGTATTCAACATCTGAGAAGGTTCTCCTCCTGTGGGAGCGTCTTCTTTGGCTGACGGGGGAATCAGGGTCAGCTGTCTGATTAAGGACTGCTGGTGCACGCCTGATCCATAATGGCATCCAGAGAGCATATGGATGAGTTGCTGACAGCAGCATGACGAAGTGGCTTGATTGGCACTTCTTTTCCTGTCAAATAATCCCTCAAATCCGTGGGAGGGGATTAAAGAGACTGGTCTCGCGACGTTGAAGACGGGAGACGGTCATGTGCTGTTCAGCCTGGACGCAGACTTCAGGGACGCGACTCTCATGACGAGCTGTATGACGCGCACGCGAGTCTCGCGTTGCTGCCTGGTGCGTTTAGGCAGAGTTGCTTGAGAGAGAGTGGGCTGCTGGGCCCCACGCCTATGAGTGCGTACTTCTGCGTTTGAAAAGACGCGGAGGTTTCACCCTGGCGTTTGATGAGTTGGTCCTCAGAGGACTCAACTTGAGGGGTCTCGCGTTTGGGTCTCCAAACGCGGATCTCACGCACTGGACGAGGTGCGGGCAAGGCATCAGATTGTACGCCGCGTCTACCCCCAGTCAGACAACCAACGGTTCCGACTTGGAGTTGACGCGCGCGTCTCCTCTGTCGACGCTCAGCATTCCGATTGCGTCGAGGAGGTGGAGAGAAACCAACAACATCCTGGTTTATAGAACCAAGAGTGTTCACCACGCGGGTCTCCTGAGAGACGTTGACGCGGGTATTCTGCGCGACGCAGTTGATCGCAGCAGCAGTGGTGCCTGGGACCACGCGGGCCTTCTGGGAGGTGTTGGCGCGTGTGTTCTGTGCGACGCGGTTGATCGCAACAGCAGTGCCTGAGGTCACGCGGGCCTTCTGGGAGGCGTTGGCGCGTGAACTTGTCTCGGCACAGTGGGCATCGGCACCCGGCAGAGCCTCAGATTCGGCTTCGGGTAGCTTCTCAGTTGAGACCCTGCGGCAGAAGCGGGTCTTTGGGCTCTTGGAGCCAGAAGAGAGGAACTCTTCATACTTCGCCTGGTCGAACTCGACAACGAGTGTTTCGACCATCTTCCCCTTACGGAGAACATCATCCTGCGCCACGATCTGTTCGTCAGTGACGAAAGTAGTCCCCAGCGGAGTCGCCATCTCTTGTTTGACACGGAGAGGGGTTGGCTGGTGTAACGCTTCCTTGGAATCAGATGGAAAAGATTACAGCCGGCTTAATCTTCCGGTTACAAGGGAGGGGAATATTGAATCTTGAATTCCCCCTTTGTTTAGTGCTGGGTTCTTCGTGTGGCGGTGGAGAGTGAATCTTGTTCTCCGTTGACCGGATGACTGTTCGGACCGTCGGGGATCTTCTCTTCGGTCGGTAGAGGGAGTAACTCAGCTCCGTCTACCAAAACTCTAGAAGAGGAGGTAGGCGAAGAGCGGCTAGTACTCAGTAAGCTCGCTGAAGGGTTTTCTCTCTCTTTGTCGTTGATCTCTCCTTTGCCCGATAATCGTCGACGTCCTCTCTCTTTGTTGTTGTTGTTTCTCTTCCTTTGATTCTCGTCCTAATTCTCGTCTTAATTGTCGACTTAATTGTCCACTTTCCTTCAATGGTGACGGGACTATTTATAAGGTTTTTAGGGGTGATCGTGCCCCCTGAAAACGCTCCACAATGAGGGGCCACTTCCCCGCTACATGGGCGGTGGATGGCGCCATAATCGGGGTAGTTGCAACCGAGACGTGGGTGTCGAGCCAACGCGTCTTGATGCTGAGACGCGGGCTTCGGGCCGACGCGCCTTGATGCTGAGACGCGGGCTTCGGGCTGACGCGCCTGATACTGAGACTGAGACGCGGGCTTCGGGCTGACGCGCCTTAATGCTGAGACGCAGGCTTCGGGCTGATGCGCCTTGATGCTGAGACGCGGGCTTCGGGCTGACGCGCCTTGATGCTGAGACGCGGGCTATCTCTCGCGTCTTGATTGTCACATTTAGCCTTGCGCCTGGATCTTGGATCTCTGTGTTTTGGTGGCTTGTCTTGGTGATTTTTAGACAGCCTACAAATACGTTTTAAAAACATGTTAAAAATCAGCCTCCAGAAAAATAGCCGTTACTGCCAATCTGGCAAATAATTAGTCAATTTTGAGCACAGTTTTGAGACCTAAAACATCAGAATTTAGAAATAAGCATATAGGAATAATGTGTAAATGTTTAAATCTTCATTTTAATGCAACTTAAATCAACTCAATATCATTTTAGAGTAGAAAGTTAACAATAAAATACTGAAATGTATCAAATCAAAACTGCAAACTGGTTTCAGAACAAGAACAGACTTCAACTCAATATTTGACATCTTTAACATTTGAATAAGAAAATAACTATTGAATACGAAAATATAGCCCTAAAATTATCTTTAAAATGCAATTTAAATCATGTTAATTGAATATAAGAATAAACGTTATGATAAGAAAAGTACAAAGGTATCGAGCAGATCAGCAGAACGGTCGGCCGCGCGGTCGACGAGAAAACCCGATATATGTGTACATGAAATCCAAAGCCGGTTATACAAAAATCAAACGTATTGAACTTATGTGTACGTGTGTAACGCCCCGATCCTGGCGGATACGGACACGTCACTGCGACGTATATACGTAGGTCAGAACTGCCCCCACGTATATACGCTAAGCATAAAAGTACAATACAGAATCAGAGTATAACACAAAGCGTGGTATATTCATATGCCAACTAGAAAGTACGAATACAAAGTTATACAAGTTATGATAACTGTTACACTTTACAAGTGTTTTGTTTTCACAACCAAGTCCAAAAGAATATATACAAAGCTCTACACAAGGTGCTCACGTAAGAAATGGAGACGCGTGAGCCAAAATGAAGAGTACGGCACGAGGGAACTAGAAGAGCTGGTCAGCCTGCTCACTGAAGTATGCCCGATCTTCCGTGGAAGGATCCACTTCGTTCCAGGTCTCAGAATCTGAATATGCAAATCCAAGGAATCAAGACATATAATAAAAACAAGCTATGGCCAAGTGGCTAAAGGACATGTAAGTAAGATAGAACAATAATAGATATAAAGCATAAAAGACAAGTCCTAATGCAAGAGATCTACAAGTAATACCTTATTATTATTACTTGTCTTACTGTGATATCTAGGTATGTGTTTGAGTGTACATCCCACACACATACATCCATATCCTAGTAATACAAGGTTGTTATTGGAAATAGCGGTTGTATCGACGAACTATGTTTACAGTGGGTCCCGTGCTTGCCCGGGACCACGGTCAAGGGTATTCCGCTGCATGGAGACGGAAACAGCCGCGAGGCCTATCCAGGAGGGACTTATGAATGCCCTTTATAATAATGAAGTAAGGAATAAGGGAGCCAGCTCTCCCCTCGGTCCCCTGGAGGCCCTCAGGTCAGACCGGAAACATGATTGTACAATATACCTAAAGCCACTGTAAACACGAACACATATCGATCCGCATGTTTCCCCCCGACCCATGTATAAGTTGGTCCATTTTATGGTAAAAGTCGAGTGTATCATGCTTGGTATAAGTGATGGCATGATAAAGTGGGGAGATACGTATCAATTAACAAGTTCTAACATGAAATACATGATATCAAGTCATGAAGTATAAGTGGTGATGTCCACCAAGTAACATGTCATGTGGTAGCAATTATGAAGCATAAACAAGATTAACATATCACATATGTATCAATGTAAGATCAAAATTTAAAACAGAAAAGGAAATAGAATTCTGGCCCAGGTTTAGCCTATCGGTCGACCTCCGGTCGACTGCCGGTCGACCGGGAATTGTGAAGGCGGTAGGGTGGTGCCGGTCGACTGCCGGTCGACTGGCCAAAGTGCGTGAGCTCCAGAATTGACCGGTCGACTGCCGGTCGACTGGGCTTTGCACTGGCGGTCGAGTACCGGTCGACTGCCGGTCGACCGTACCGAATGTGAGCTCCAGGTGAGCTCCAGGTCTCCTAAGCCGGTCGACTGGTTGGTTAACCGGTCGACCGCTAGCCCAAATCTGTGCACGTTTGTGCACATCGGTCGACTGCCCCCATGGGGCCGGTCGACCGGAGTTCTGGAATAAACTATGGTCTGTTCTGAAAAATCAGATTTTTGTAGTGGGTGTTTTGGATAGATAAAAATACGATTTTTATAACATATCGTGACATGATCTATCATCATAAATATACTAGGAAAATTACGAGTCTTGGTGAGTAAAAATACTCACCTCTAACGGTCGTTAGGAATTTCTACGAGTTCCGGAGGTTCCGAATCAAGTTGGTGATTCTCGGCGATAACCCGGACGATCCCAAATCAACAAGTTGTAGTTGCTTGAGATGGAAGAGAACCTAGGGTTTGCTTTAGAGAAGGAGAGGGATTTTGCTAAGTGTGGAATTCTTGAGGAAATGAAGAAAAGGATAAAAATGTAAAGGGTTTTGTTTAAATAGGATTGAGTTTGTAAAGGAGAAGTAATTAAATAATAGAGAGGGGCTTTTGTGCAAAGTGTGAAATGAGATATTTTCTTGACCAATCAAATGGAGCCAAGTGGATGTGAGGTGTCATCTTTGGCCACTCACAAGTGGCCATGTGGAGATGAGGTGGAGGTCATTAATGAAGGTCATTAATGAGGAAGTGTGTGGAAGTGCAATTTTGAAAGAAAAATGGACTTTTGGAAATTCAAAATCCTTTGGCTTCATGAAGAAGGAAAGGAAAATGGAAAAAGGAAAAAGGAAAGAAAATTAAATTGAAAGGATATTTCTCTAACTCAGAAAATTATAATATTAAAACCGCGGGTTCCCGGGTCAAGGTCGAAAGTACGGAAAACATTTCGGAAAATACCGAAATCGTCCGAATTTCAAGTATCTCGGAACGACTCCTAATTTCACCAAAAATCTATAATAATATAAGAAGACTTAAAATGAAATCCTTTTTGAGAAATACCTTATAATTTTAATTATAAAAATCCCGGAACCAGTAATTTACCGACTCCGTAAGAATTTTCGTAAAATCGTAAAATTCTCAGAAAAAGGCTTTAGTTAAGAAAGATGATCCTCAGTCATAAAGTCTAAAGGACTTTCTGGAAATTCCTAACAGTTTGGAAAATAAAAATCAGAAAATTGATCAGCGGCGCTGGTCGACACCGGTTTTGAAGAAATTCATTTTAATTCCAGAAAATCCAGAAAATCACATAAAATCTAATATATTAGGAAATGATATTGGAAATTAAAATTGATTAAATACGGGAAGTAAAACGAAGAATACGACTGAAAAGCTGAATACGCAACAAGGTACGTATTCTGGAAACGGGGTATTACAATCTATCCACCTTACAAAAATTTCGTCCTCGAAATTTCGTAAAGTGAAAGGCAACAAGGAAAGGAAACAGATGGATAAGAATATAACGGAAGATAACGAAGAATAGAAGGAAAGAATCTTACCAAGTGGTGAAGAGTTGAGGATATCGCTCTCGGATAACGTCCTCTCGTTCCCATGTAGCTTCTCCCGGCACATGCCGATTCCAAGACACCAACACTAAAGGTATAGCCTTGTTCTTTAGTGTCTTCACACTTCTGTCCAAGATGGCCATCGGATGCTCCTGATATGATAAGTCCGGTTGTAACTCCAGTTCGGAATGATCCAAGATATGGCTATCATCCTTCACATACCGCCTCAACTGAGACACGTGGAAAACATTATGAACTCCGTCCAACGATGGCGACAATGCCAATCGATAAGACACATCTCCCACTCGATCCAATATCTCGAACGGGCCGATATATCTCGGACTTAGTTTCCCACGAGTGCCGAACCGGATTACTCCCTTGGTCGGTGAAATCTTCAAGAACACATGATCTCCAACTCCGAATTCCAATGGCCTCCTCTGAGAATCTGCCCAACTCTTCTGCCTACTCTGAGCTGCTCTGAGATGCTCTCTGATAACTCTGACCTTTTCTGTAGTCTGCATCAGCATCTCTGGTCCCAATAGGCTCCTCTCACCGATTTCATCCCAACAAATCGGTGACCTGCACTTCCTCCCATACAGTGCCTCAAAAGGTGCCATCTTTATACTTGCCTGGTAGCTGTTGTTATAAGAAAACTCGGCCAAGTGAAGATGGTCTTCCCATGAACCCCTGAACTCAATCATGCAGGCTCTAAGCATATCTTCGAGGATCTGAATGGTCCTCTCAGATTGTCCGTCTGTCTGAGGATGATAAGCTGTACTGAACTTCAGACGAGTGCCTAGACTTTCTTGGAGACTCTCCCAGAAATGAGATCTAAATCTCGTGTCTCTGTCTGAGACAATACTGACTGGCACTCCATGCAGACGAACTACTTCCTTCATATACTTCTCTGCCAAAACCTCAGTTGTCTGTCCTACCCGGAATGGAATGAAATGGGCTGACTTAGTGAGGCGATCAATGATGACCCACACAGCATTATTACCTTTGGGACTACGAGGTAATGCTGTGACAAAGTCCATCGTGATATGCTCCCACTTCCACTCGGGTATTGGCAAAGGTTGAAGAAGTCCAGCTGATCTCTGATGCTCGATCTTTATCTGCTGGCACACCAAGCACTTAGCCACAAACTGAGCTATCTCTCTCTTCATGGCATTCCACCAAAAGTGTTTCTTCAGGTCCTGGTACATCTTGTTTCCTCCAGGATGTATAGAATATGCCGAACTGTGGGCTTCAGCCAAAATCTTCTGTCTCACTTCCCCCTGGGGAACACAAAGTCTATCTCCAAAGTATAAGGCATCATCAGGACGAATACAGATATCCGTCCTCAATCCAGCCTCTACCTGACCTCTGAATGTCTGAAGTCTGGGATCCTCCTTCTGTGCTTCCTTAATCTCCTCTATCAAAGATGACTGGATCTGTAAGGCCATAAGCTGTCCTGTCTTCTCAGCTCCTCGAACTACCATCAAATCCAATCTGATAAAATCCTGAATCAACTCCTTTTGCTGAGTGAACTGAACAAGTACCCTGTTCTCTGGCATTCTGCTCAGGGCATCAGGAACTGTATTGACCTTGCCTGGATGGTATTGCAAGTCAATGTCATAATCAGCCATAAGCTCCAGCCACCGTCTCTGCCTCATGTTCAGCTCTTTCTGAGAAAAGATATACTTGAGGCTCTTGTGATCTGTATATATCAGCACTCTATCTCCAGAAGATAGTGCCTCCAAATCTTCAAGGCGAAGATCACTGCTGCCAACTCCAAGTCATGAGTTGGGTAATTCCTCTCATGAGGTTTCAACTGCCTGGATGCGTATGCTATAACATGATCATGTTGCATAAGCACACATCCCAGGCCTTTACCTGAAGCATCACTAAAGATGACCATTCCTCCTCTCCCTGAGGGAGTTCTCAAGATGGGAGCCGAAATGAGCTTCTGTTTCAACTGCTCGAAGGCTGCATCACACTCCTCTGTCCAAATGTACTTCACTCCTTTCCGGGTAAGCTGGGTTAACGGAGCTGCAATCCGAGAGAAATCCTGGACGAAGCGTCTGTAATAGCCAGCTAGTCCAAGAAAACTCTTTATCTCCGTCACCGTCCTCGGAACTGGCCAATCCCTTACTGCCTGGACTTACTCGGATCAACTGAGATACCTTCTGCTGACACCACATGTCCGAGGAATGCTATACTGTCCAGCCAGAATTCACACTTACTCCTCTTGGCATGAAGCTGTTCCTGCTGAAGTGTCTGCAACACAATTCTTAAGTGTTCTTCATGCTCCCGGTTGTTCTTTGAATAGATCAAGATGTCGTCGATGAAAACAACAACAAACTGATCCAAGAAGGGCGAGAACACTCGGTTCATCAAGTCCATAAACACTGCAGGGGCATTAGTGACTCCGAAAGGCATTACTAGAAACTCATAGTGGCCGTATCGGGTCCTAAATGCCGTCTTCGGTATATCCTCCTTCTTTACCCTCAGCTGATGGTAACCCGACTGTAAGTCCAACTTGGAGAATACACGGGCTCCATGAAGCTGATCAAATAAATCATCAATCCTGGGAAGGGGATACCTGTTCTTGATGGTGACTTTGTTCAATTCTCTATAATCGATACAAAGTCTCTTGCTACCATCCTTCTTATTGGCCAATAGTACTGGAGCTCCCCACGGTGAAGTACTTGGCCTGATCAGTCCTTTATCTGAATACTCCTGTAGCTGCTTCTTCAGGATTTCTAACTCCGTCGGTGCCATCCTGTACGGAGCTTTAGATATAGGTGCTGCTCCTGGAATAGTCTCGATGGAGAACTCAATCATCCTGACAGGTGGCATCCTGTGATCTCAGCAAACACCTCCGGGAATTCATCCCACACTGGCACCTTCTGCTTCTGAACCTCCGAAGAAATGATCTGCTTTCCCTTAGTGGACTTCACTTCTCCACTAAACTGAAACTCAGGCTGAAGGGGAATTCTAAACTTGATCTTCTTCTCCCTACAATCAATCACAGCGTAGTACTGACTAAGCCAAGTCATGCCTAAGATCACGTTGTACCCTTTAGTGTCGAGCACGAGCATATCTATGGCTAAGACCTTGTCACATAGTTCCACTGGACAATCAGTACACACTCTAGATGATAAGACTACCCATTCCCTGTACTTATCTCCCATTTGTGGTCTAATAATCTAACAGGAATAGAATGTATAGCCACAAATTTATCTGAGATGTAACAATGGGATGCACCAGAGTCGAATAAAGCGAGAACAGGCTTTGAGTGTACTCTGATGTTACCTGTAATCACTTCCTCTGAAGCCTCAGCCTCTGCCTCTGTCAGGTTGTAAGCCTGACCTCTGCCACGCCCGGCTGCTGTCCTACCTCCTCTCTGCACTGGGCGAATCATATGCTGTGGAGGAAGGGTGCTCTCCTCATCACCGGTCCCTGGCTTCTCTGCTCAAGTGGCCCTGGTACTGCCCGCTGTCCACTCGGTCCTGGTAGTGCCGGCATAGCTTGACCAACCATCCCCGTTCTCCTATGGGGACAAGCCTCCATCGGATGATCTCTTGAACCACATATCAGGCACCACCCATTCGCCCTACGGCAATTTGCTCGAGTGTGCCCAGGTTTCAGACAGAAGTTGCAGATAGGCCCTGGCTGGTAAGGAGCTGGCCTAAAGGGTTGCCTCATCTGTACCTTGGCTGCTCTGAACGGGCCTCCTCTTCCCATTGGCACAAAGGGCCTCTTCATAGCCTGCTGTCTCATCTGATCCCCCTGCGTCTTCTCAAACCCACGCTCGACTTCCCGAGCGATAGAGAGAACATCTGCATAGGTCTTCAGCTGCTGGGGCATCAGGTACATCTGAATCCTCATCTGAAGACCCTGCTGAAACCTGCTCGCTCGCTTCTCTTCATCTGTCACCATATAAGGAGCGAAACGGCTGAGTCTAAGGAAGTCTGCGGCATACTCGTCCACAGACTTGATCCCCTGCTGGAGCCTGATGAATTGCTCCTCCATCTCTTTCTGCGCCGTCGCAGGGAAGAAACGGCGGTAGAAACTTGGAGAAGGCGTCCCAAGTAACGGGCTTCTCCAAGCGGGCCTCTTCTGCAAGCCACCAAGTCCGCGCTATGTCTTTCAGCTGGATCTTAGCGACTTCAACTTGGCTCTCCTGCGGGACACGGGCTGCGTTAGCAGGTCAGTCGTGTCCGTCAACCATTGTTCCGCCTCCAATGGCTTCTCACTCCCCGTGAATATCGCAGGCTGCAATCTCCTGAAATCCGAGACATTCCCCGGCTTCTGTTCCTTCGGGGCTGCTAGCTCTTGCCTAAGGAGCTCGGTCTGCTGCTGCTGATTGTCCATCTGCTGTTGCTGGTTCCCCAGCATAGTCTGAATGATCTGCAGGACCTCAGCATTCTCTCCGCCTACGGGTCCATTCGGGACCTGCCCGACGTTGTTACGACCCGATCGCCTCTCCATATCGAATGCTAACTGGAATTGGAAACAATTGAAAGGAGTTTAGGATACGAAGGAATTGATTAATGAAGGAATCAGGAAGGACTCTATAACTTTGTACATTGTAATTGGCATAAGCAAATTACTAGAATTTGCCACTTATTGTACTTTAGGTTTGAGAGCCTAGGCTCTGATACCAACCTGTAACGCCCCGATCCTGGCGGATACGGACACGTCACTGCGACGTATATACGTAGGTCAGAACTGCCCCCACGTATATACGCTAAGCATAAAAGTACAATACAGAATCAGAGTATAACACAAAGCGTGGTATATTCATATGCCAACTAGAAAGTACGAATACAAAGTTATACAAGTTATGATAACTGTTACACTTTACAAGTGTTTTGTTTTCACAACCAAGTCCAAAAGAATATATACAAAGCTCTACACAAGGTGCTCACGTAAGAAATGGAGACGCGTGAGCCAAAATGAAGAGTACGGCACGAGGGAACTAGAAGAGCTGGTCAGCCTGCTCACTGAAGTATGCCCGATCTTCCGTGGAAGGATCCACTTCGTTCCAGGTCTCAGAATCTGAATATGCAAATCCAAGGAATCAAGACATATAATAATAAACAAGCTATGGCCAAGTGGCTAAAGGACATGTAAGTAAGATAGAACAATAATAGATATAAAGCATAAAAGACAAGTCCTAATGCAAGAGATCTACAAGTAATACTTATTATTATTACTTGTCTTACTGTGATATCTAGGTATGTGTTTGAGTGTACATCCCACACACATACATCCATATCCTAGTAATACAAGGCTGTTATTGGAAATAGCGGTTGTATCGACGAACTATGTTTACAGTGGGTCCCGTGCTTGCCCGGGACCACGGTCAAGGGTATTCCGCTGCATGGAGACGGAAACAGCCGCGAGGCCTATCCAGGAGGGACTTATGAATGCCCTTTATAATAATGAAGTAAGGAATAAGGGAGCCAGCTCTCCCCTCGGTCCCCTGGAGGCCCTCAGGTCAGACCGGAAACATGATTGTACAATATACCTAAAGCCACTGTAAACACGACACATATCGATATCCGCATGTTTCCCCCCGACCCATGTATAAGTTGGTCCATTTTATGGTAAAAGTCGAGTGTATCATGCTTGGTATAAGTGATGGCATGATAAAGTGGGGAGATACGTATCAATTAACAAGTTCTAACATGAAAATACATGATATCAAGTCATGAAGTATAAGTGGTGATGTCCACCAAGTAACATGTCATGTGGTAGCAATTATGAAGCATAAACAAGATTAACATATCAATATGTATCAATGTAAGATCAAAATTTAAAACAGAAAAGGAAATAGAATTCTGGCCCAGGTTTAGCCTATCGGTCGACCTCCGGTCGACTGCCGGTCGACCGGGAATTGTGAAGGCGGTAGGGTGCCGGTCGACTGCCGGTCGACTGGCCAAAGTGCGTGAGCTCCAGAATTGACCGGTCGACTGCCGGTCGACTGGGCTTTGCACTGGCGGTCGAGTACCGGTCGACTGCCGGTCGACCGTACCGAATGTGAGCTCCAGGTGAGCTCCAGGTCTCCTAAGCCGGTCGACTGGTTGGTTAACGGTCGACCGCTAGCCCAAATCTGTGCACGTTTGTGCACATCGGTCGACTGCCCCCATGGGGCCGGTCGACCGGAGTTCTGGAATAAACTATGGTCTGTTCTGAAAAATCAGATTTTTGTAGTGGGTGTTTTGGATAGATAAAAATACGATTTTATAACATATCGTGACATGATCTATCATCATAAATATACTAGAAAATTACGAGTCTTGGTGAGTAAAAATACTCACCTCTAACGGTCGTTAGGAATTTCTACGAGTTCCGGAGGTTCCGAATCAAGTTGGTGATTCTCGGCGATAACCCGGACGATCCCAAATCAACAAGTTGTAGTTGCTTGAGATGGAAGAGAACCTAGGGTTTGCTTTAGAGAAGGAGAGGGATTTTGCTAAGTGTGGAATTCTTGAGGAAATGAAGAAAAGGATAAAAATGTAAAGGGTTTTGTTTAAATAGGATTTGAGTTTGTAAAGGAGAAGTAATTAAATAATAGAGAGGGGCTTTTGTGCAAAGTGTGAAATGAGATATTTTCTTGACCAATCAAATGGAGCCAAGTGGATGTGAGGTGTCATCTTTGGCCACTCACAAGTGGCCATGTGGAGATGAGGTGGAGGTCATTAATGAAGGTCATTAATGAGGAAGTGTGTGGAAGTGCAATTTTGGAAAGAAAATGGACTTTTGGAAATTCAAAATCCTTTGGCTTCATGAAGAAGGAGGAAGGAAAATGGAAAAAGAAAAGGAAAGAAAATTAAATTGAAAGGATATTTCTCTAACTCAGAAAATTATAATATTAAAACCGCGGGTTCCCGGGTCAAGGTCGAAAGTACGGAAAACATTTCGGAAAATACCGAAATCGTCCGAATTTCAAGTATCTCGGAACGACTCCTAATTTTCACCAAAAATCTATAATAATATAAGAAGACTTAAAATGAAATCTTTTTGAGAAATACCTTATAATTTTAATTATAAAAAATCCCGGAACCAGTAATTTACCGACTCCGTAAGAATTTTCGTAAAATCGTAAAATTCTCAGAAAAAGGCTTTAGTTAAGAAAGATGATCCTCAGTCAAAAGTCTAAAGGACTTTCTGGAAATTCCTAACAGTTTGGAAAATAAAAATCAGAAAATTGATCAGCGGCGCTGGTCGACACCGGTTTTGAAGAAATTCATTTTAATTCCAGAAAATTCCAGAAAATCACATAAAATCTAATATATTAGGAAATGATATTGAAATTAAAATTGATTAAATACGGGAAGTAAAACGAAGAATACGACTGAAAAGCTGAATACGCAACAAGGTACGTATTCTGGAAACGGGGTATTACAACGTGACTTGAGCATATTAACACTACTCTATCTTACACAAGATCTAAACACAAACTAAAACTAAACAAACCGAAATCTTCTTGTAGAACTCTTTCTCCAAGTCGACTCGATCCAAATGCGATCCAATGAGCTTGACTTCATCCGAGTGCTATATGCGATCTTGACGGCGAGCTCTTGAATCTACATGTGTTAGCTCTAAAACTCTTTTGTTGAAGTTGAGCACCTACTAAGATCTTGATCAATAACTGAAACTATATAAACACAAGATCATTAGTACTATAACTACATGAGTTAATCATCATCAAAACTAGAATAATGGGCCTTTGGGCCAACAATCGTCCCCTTTTTGATGATGACAAACTCATGGAGTTATATATGCATGGATTAAAGATAAGCTTCATAGAAGCTCCCCCTTAACTCATGCATAGCATTAAACAATAAATATTCAATGAAATGCATAAAGTAAACACAAACATATATGCATAAGTAAAGATATAAACATGCATATATAAACTCTCTAAATTCTTCTCCCCCTTTTTGTCAATTCATCAACAAAGGGGCGAAGACAACCAAACAATAAAGATGTATATGAGATATACATTCATAAAGAGGAGAGACGATAAGTTAGCTCCCTGTATACATGCATTACATGGAGAAAGGATGACTAGACCTAACCACATAAAGCATAATATATAATATATAAGCGGAGATGTTAAGCTCCCCTTATACATGTGTACTACATAATGAAGAGAGGTCAAGCTCTTCAATATGAAAAGTACACTCAACATGAATTTATATATAGAGAAGATGTTAAGCTCCCCTTGCATATAGACAATACATATCAACAGATTTGAAAATACTTTTTAAACAAAATTTGAAATTTCTTGAAGTAGACAAAATGAATTATGATACCATTGAAATTAAATTGTAGTTGACAAAAACAAATATTGGTACCACTTGTAAAAAAATTTAAGATACCAATAGTAGATTTTAATACCAATGAAGGTGAAACATGAAGTATATTTTGATACCAAATAAAAAATTGAAATGCTAATTAAAATACCAATTGAAATGATTAGCAAGTGAAATACTAATTGAAATGATAAGCAATTGAAATACAATTAAAATCAATGCATAGGCTTGTAAAGATGCCCATTAACATTTATAATTAAGTCAAGCTTAACATAAACATAATTTGTGCTTAAAAAAATATGTGACATAGTAAAATAAGTACAATCTAAATCACATATATGTATGTATAAATATGAAAATACCACTTGAAATTTGAAGCATAAATATATAAGAAAACATATATGAGTACACAAATATAAAATTCCTTGAAGATCATGTATATAACTCATACCTACCACCCTATTCATGCGCAAATTTAAAAGATATTCAATAAGGGTATGCAAGGCATGGTCGCCCATCCAACCGCCCTTGAAAGGTAGGAGTTTTCAAAAAAGAGTTTGAAAATAATTTAATATGTTTGAAAACTCTACCAATTAAAGAATAAGGACTAGTTAAAGATAATTTTAAAAACTAGTACGAAATCCTTCAAGTAAGGAATAAAACATGAATATATCCATGAAAACATGAAAATCACACAATAATTGACACTCAAGGTCTATAAAGCTTAAGAGATTATCATGAATCTAATATCATGAGTAAACAAGATGATGCAGAATGTAAAAAATCATGTAATAAGCATAATCATAGAAATAGGCAATGAAGCTCATATGAAATTTCTTTATAAATATGAATATCATAAAAATTCATTTAACATCAAAACAAAACAACTTCAAAGCATATGTATGTTTTGTCTAAACTAAAGTATACATATCCCAAATATAAATGAGTCTATAACAGGATATTGCATGAAAACAAGTGACTCTAGGATAGACATGTATATCTAAAGTTTTGGATAAAATTGACATATACATGAAGCTAAACTCATTATTATAAAATTATGTACAAAATAAGGTAATACCAGTTAAAATGTAAGAATCATCAAAACTAGGTTATACAAGTACATCTAATGGGTACAAATGAGAAATGAAGTACAAACACATAATAACCAAGTGTAGCTCACTATTTATACAAGTATAAATTCAAGTTTTAATAAAAACTTCATCTAAACAAGTAATCAAAAATATATAGTGCAAAATCATAAACAAACATGATCATTAGGTTAAATGCATGTGCTTTAGATATAGGTTATACACAATAGCTAAATTATAGTGAGAACACAGAAATAATAGTCCATATAAATATGGGTGTATCTCAAATACTATTTATGTGTATCTCAAGTCTAATTAATATTGCATTTAACATAATAAACATGAAAAATATGAAAATTAATACATGCTAAAAATATTCATGTAAAAGCATGTAAATAAAATAGGAGTTTAGAGATAGTTACCAAACTATATGAACTATTCTCTAAGTCTCCAAACCATGGT
Source organism: Agave tequilana (assembly GCA_038442645.1). NCBI lineage: Eukaryota > Viridiplantae > Streptophyta > Magnoliopsida > Asparagales > Asparagaceae > Agave > Agave tequilana. The sequence goes on from JAVJIF010034455.1 coordinate 22,785, forward strand.
GGTCCTTCACCAAACATCCTTGAAGGTAATGCCTCCAATGTAGTGTCTCTTGTCTGGTACGGAGAAAAATTCGGTGTAAAGTTTCCTTGAATCAATTGAAAGATTACAACGGACTAATGCTCCGACTACAAGGGAGGAAAGATGTTGAGTCTTGAATCTCCCCTTTGTTAAGTGCTGGGTTCTTCAGGTGGCGATGGAAAGTGAATCTTATTTTTCGTTGACCGGGTGAACGTCAAGAACTTCTGGGGATCTTCTTCTTCGGATGGTAGACGGAGTGACACAGCTCTGTCGACCAAAATCTCAAAGAGATTGTAGGCAAAGATTAACTTGTACGCAGCAAGTTAGCTGAAGAGTTGGACTCTCTTTCCTTCTCTGTTGAAGCTCTCAAGTCAAGTTCTTCTCCTTGATTTCTCTGATCTGATTGACCGACCCTTTTCCATAGCAACGGGGCTATTTATAGAGGTTTCAGGGGCAAACGTGCCCCCTAAAAACACTCCATAATGGGGGTTAACTTTCCCCATTATGTGGGCCGTGATTAACCCCATAACCAGGGCGGTTACAACTGAGACGCGGGTGTCGACCCACGCGCCTTGATGCTGCAGTGCTGGCTGAGACGCGGGTTTTGACCCACGCGCCTTGGTGCTGCAGTGCTGGCTGAGACGCGGGTTTCGACCCACGCGCCTTGGTGCTGGGATTAGCCCTGTGTCTGGAGTTTGGGACTCTGCTTTTGACGACTTGTCTTTAATGATTTTTAGACAGCCTACAGAACCCCCTCCAAAGTTTTCGATATTCCGCAGTTGGCTGGGACGGATTTCGAAATACTTTGGACTCTAGCTGAATCCACTTTTATGATTTGGACTGACAAAGCTTCGGGCTTGATCTTGTTTGGAGTATGACCTTCGTGAGTGTACTGTGGAACTCTTTGAAGCCGTCAAAACTGATCGCGTGGAGTGTCTAGATACACAGTCTAAACCTCCCCGATGCTTTAAGTTTGTCGTTGGTGTACTTTAAACTAGAGGTGGGCAGTCGTTTGCTTGTGCCAGTGTACTTTTAAACTGAATCGCAGAAGCAATGACTACACGCCAGTTCTGTGGACGTAGGGGTAATGCTGCTTTACAGACGCGCCTTCTACAGGGGTGCATCCTTTGGGATGACAACGCGACTGTTACTCCATGAGGTAGACGCGACTTTGGCCGGGTCGAACAGGTGCGATCTTCGGAAGGACACAGCTTTTGTTCTGTGAAGCTGACACAACTTTAGTCTAGAAGGGACGCGTCTTTAGAGATGAAGAAGCGACTGTTGGATGCGAATTCGTGCCATGAGTATGATGCCACGTGTCCTGTAGAATTGAGGGGACATCTTTTTTGGCGTGCGAACTTCGCGCTGCATTTAAAGCGCTGTCCACGCGTCAGGCGGTGATTAGACGTCGAGCCAGCGCCGCGTATCTTTGCGAATCACTGTGCCTATAAAAGGCAACAGTCCTTCAAGAGTCATCATTAGACTCTCTTTCTTCTTCGTTTGCATCTGTTAGGGTTTGAGAAAGGAGCTTCCTTTGTTCTCTTTTCCTTCATCTAACATCGGATCCTTGATCGCAATGGAACCAAAGGCCAAGCACACTGCTTCGTCTTCAAAGGCGATTGTCTCTGAGACTCAGAGGGCGGTTCCTCCATGTAGGAAACCCCTATTTCAGGTATAAAAAGTCTTCGGACTTGATTTCCACTATTAGAGGGGTTTTTACAGAGTTCTTTTAACTCTTAAATCCCCTTTGAATATGAACTGCCAACGCGGGCTCATGCCCGTGTTTGATCATCAGGCGCGGTTCTTGAGTCGATAAGCAGGACGCAGGTTTGATGACCTCTGCTGTTCGAATCTACGTCTGCTTGTTGAACACAGGGCCCGAATGAACCTTGCGTTTTGGATTCAACACTTAAAATATTTCTAAGTGTGAAAGATTCAGACGCAATTTTCTTATGACTCTTGCGTCTTGTGAAATTAGATGTTGGTCCTCATGAATCTTGCGTTGAGTCCAATACTTAGAATTTTTCATAAGTCTTGGACTTTCAAAAATGCGGGTTCCATGCTAGCCTTGCGATCTTTGGATCTGGACACAGATTCTGATGATCTCCGCGTCTGGGTTCATTTCTGCGTTTGAGTTGTAAACACTTAATCAATTTCTTTTCTGATCAAGTATTATCCTCTTTTGCAGTGCGATATTCCTCTGACCCTCTCTCCAAGAAGTGTCATTTCGGGCACGTAGGCGGTGCTGACCGCAACCTAACCTTCGTGTTGCAGAGGACTGCTCCTGTGACTGCTGACAAGTCGAAGGAGCGAAGGGAGAAGATCTCCAAGGTCGACATAAGGACCTTCCGAGAAATCATGACCGACGCAGATTTTGAGACGGATTCACGTATTCCGTTAAAGAAACCCGTCTTCTTCTTTGGGTACAACATCGGGGAGGATGATGACATCTTGCATGACAATGATTACAAGTTGCTTCGCCAGATAGCGGGTAGGAAATTCTTTCTTCCCAATATGGAGAGAATGTACCCTTTATCCTATCTCCAGCACATGTCTGTCCCCCGGGCAATGGAATGGGAGCTTGCCCGATCTGTCCCCAGTGTCTCGCTCGGCATATTGGGCGCCAGGAAGGTACACTCTGGCGGACACGAGAAGGAAGTTTTTGGCATGTTTCCTGGATTACTCAGGTCTGATTACCCAGTAGGGGAAACTCCTCAGCTCAGCACTACCTTCATCAATGAATTCATGAAGGTGTGGGGTGACTTTCCTGTTGACTTCCGCCCACTTGGGTGGGTTCATTCCTCCGACAAGTCTTGGTGGGGCAAGATGGTGGGCTTTGTCCTCGCGGAACTCGGAGGTCTGTTAGACCAGGTGGGACTGTACCAAGCGGTCAGGGCTGTGCAATATGGCATCTCGCAGAGTTCCCACAATTTTTACGGGATTCTGGAGCATTACAACCCTTTGACGGGGACATTCTTCACCCCAGTCGGGGAAATGGGGCTCACCCTGCATGAACTATATGAAGTTTCGGGGCTGGTTATGGGAGATGCTCCTTATGAGGAATACCTCCCAACTTCCGAGGAGCTTCATCTCTTGGAGAAAGAGTACCCCCGGGTATATGAGACCTACTGGGAAGTGTTATGTCACTTTCACATCTGCGGCCAAATAACCTCCTAGAGAACTAGGGGAGTTAAGCAGATGTCTTGGCGAGCTACCTGTTTAATGGTATAACTGAGAAAGATCACTCAATGACCATTCTAGCTCCCAGCTCCGATGAGGAAATCGCCGAGAGAATTAACGCCTCTGTGAGTTCTTACACCACAGAGTCGAATGAAGACACTTTCAAACCTGACACAGTTTTTGAAAGTTTCCATCACCAGGCCCAGATCCCCATTTCTAACCGGACGCTACTGGCGGGCTTCCTCATGCTGTGGCTGAAGCGCTGCGTAGTGCCGACACTGCCGCATGAAGTGATTATCGCTGACATGCTGTATCCGCGGTGCTGTTGGTCTACGGTAGGTCCATCGCTCTCCTTCCAGCAATGGTGGCTGGAATCTAAAGCGGATTGCGGGCCCTGACTCAGAGCCTGTGCAAAGTGGAGGCCATCGTCGACTCCCACGGTAGACCGGAGCTTGACTCGGAGGGGAGGCCGATAGTAAAGACCCCTAACCCTCGGGTCGAGCTTCCCTACACGTACCTAATGGCTTGGTACGTTATACACTGCCCCTCACTGATGACGCCAGTGTCCCGATCCGAGGGGTTTGTCCCTTTTGTGCAGCGGCTGGAGAGCTCGAGCTGGTCCAACAACTATATGTTCTACGTTCGGAAATGTATTCTGAACGCTTCAAATTACCATCTCAACCGCTGCTTCTCCGATATTACTGGTGCTGCTTATAGGGATAAATTTGCCGACATTGTGGGTCCGGGACGACTTCACGAGGCTGCCATCGGGAGTCTTCTGGTGGCTCATCAATATCCGGCACGGGTATCTGCTCTTTCGATAAGGGAATTCGTGCACGATCGAGCCTTATATGCCGAATCGTTTTGCCCGGCAGTTCGGCTATGACCAACTATATGTCGGCAACCCTAACGCCCAACTCGCCTTCAGTGAAAATTTGTTTGAAGGTGCTCGGGCCTAGTATTACAGCGTGGCTGGGGGGACAAAAGCTCTTTATAGCTTGCCTCACAAGACGCCAAACTGTTATGCAAGCCTTAGTTTTTGTACTTGGTACTTCCAGGCTAGCAAGATACCTGGCTACTCAATAGAGCGTTCATGCATTAAGAGCATTAATGCGTCCTATGAGGAGAAATTGGCATCCAACAAGCGTATGCGGGGTATCGATGAATACCAAGCTGCCAAGAGGGAAGCCAGAGGGGAGATGCGGGTGGAATCGATAGCTGCAGCACCTAGGGAGCAGCCTGCTAGAAGGCGTCGACAGGCGGTGTTTAAACGTCCTCATGGCGCTACTCTTCAGGCTGAGCCAGCCCCAAAGAAGGTCAGGAAAGACTTAGGGGCTGAAACTTCAATGCCTGAGGCCGTCCCTTCCAGTGTTGAGGAGCAGAAGGAGGAGGAGGAGGAGGAGGAAGACGAAACCCCCCTTGTTCGCCCTCGTGGATTGCGCAGCAGGGGTCCCGCGATTTTAGAAGAAGGGGAGCTTGCTGACGATCCCACTGCAACTGATGAGGCCAAGCAACTTGAGGCTGATCTGATGAGCAGGGATGATGTTGAGATTCCAGGGGTCTCAACTCAACCAAGGTCTTCTTTGACTCAAGAGAGGAGGGATGAAGCGCAACAGCCTGGATCTCCTGCTATACTGATGCCCAGCACGAGGGTAGCTGACCCCAGTCCTACTACTGGGGTACTTGGTGGCAAGGCTTCGGATGCCGAGGCCTTATGTGTTGCGTTATCGTCTTCATCGTCTGAGGAGGATGAATATTTCTTCAGGCGATGAGGTCGATTTTGGCGATGCTCCGCTCCTCCAGATCCGAGTAAATTCTCACATATCACGGAGGAGAAAATATATGGGTGTGATCCGGTGACGGCGTCGTCACTAGCGGCAACTGCTCCTGCTGAAGGTACTCTCTTTGTCTTTTTGACCCAGTTGCCCTTTTTAACTAGGAAAAAGGTTCTCTGACGTCCTCCCCTTAACTTTATGCTGTAGGGTTGGCCGTGGACAGCGAGGCTGCGACTTCCTCCCATATCGAGGATATGATACAGGAGCTGGCCCAGCAGGAGGGTGTTGAGGCTGCTGCTGAGATGCCTCAAGAGAGGGCAATTATTGAAGTCGGGGAGACTTCCACCCTCCAAGATTCGCCTAGGAATTCGCCGTCTTTGAACCCTCAGCTTGGTAAGAAAATATTGAAGCTTTGAATATCTTCCTTTTACTGTCATGGTTGACATTTTGATGATTTGCAGAGAGCGCTGAGGGAGCTCAGGCAGAGGATCTTGCGGCCAGCGTCGACCCAGAAGGCAGTACAATTCAAGCCTCGACCGAGGGCTTCAAAGAGGTCATGTTTGCTGCTACTTCAGTCGCCATGGAGGCTGCTATGACAGTAACTGCGCCAGAAGTGCCGGCGACCATCTCAGCTTCTGTCGCACCTGTCGTTGATCCTACTCCTGCACAGGACGAGTTGATTCCCATCCCTCGCCCTGTGATAGAAAGGGGATCTGGGAGTACATCAGCAGAGTTCTCTCCAGCCAATGATATCATGGAGGAACTGGCACGTCAAATGGTGCAGCAGTTCTTTGCTTCCATGCGATCATGTATTGACCTCATCCTCTCTAGGGACAGTTCTTTTGAATTTGCCCGAGTGCTTCTCAAGAATTTGATCGGGAACATCAGTCATACTGGAGGTCCTTCACAGGCTAGGGCGTGTCTGCTGCTGGTGGAGCAGTTGGGAGTGATCTGAAAGGGCTTAAGTCTTTGGAAGACGCTGGCTCAGTTCACGAGGCCCGGGCAACCCTGACTAGGCTTCTTGCTGCTCAAGAACAAGAGCGAAAGGAGATGGAGGAAAGGATAGCTGAAGAGACCCATCATCTCCAACATTTCCAGGCTGACCATCAAAGGCTGATTGGCGATTCAAGGGAATCTGAACTCATCATGCAGAGCGCAGAGCAGGTTATTTATCACTGCTCGGGCCACCATAGCTAAAGCAGAAGCCTTGATCGCAATCAATGAGCAGAAACTTGCCACTGCCAGAAAGAAGCTGGAAGAGCTGGAAGCTGCCATGACGCAGGTTGAAGAAAACCTCTCCACTCACCTCCAGGTTGGAATCCCTACGAGCGCAGCTGATTGCGAGGAGATTTTTGTCCGAGGAAGAGCTGCGGGTCCAGGCTCTCGTGAAGGCTGAGAAAGCGCGTCAGCACGAGATACATCGCCTCCGAGAACAAATCCGTTCTTTGGCTAATTAAGATATTAGCCTCCCTTTTTTTAAGGAAAGAACACTCAATTCATCAACAGTGTTTGTATCATTTTTGTGATTTTGCTCCATCTTCATTGTTCCACTGTAGATGAATCTATTTTTTTTAGCTGCAGTCTTTGGTTGTGATCCTTGACTGACTCTGAATAAACTCAGGCTGAACTGAGTTGGCCAAACACGGCCCTGATCTTGTAGTGGAGACGCAGTCCCAGGAAACGCGACTCTGACCTGCAAATTGAGACGCGGTTCAAGTTTTTTTGTGCCAAGGACGCGGCTTTGGTTATGAAGGGCGCGGCTCCCTGAACGCAGCCCTTAACTCTATCCAAATGCAGACTTCAGGATGCAGTGAGGACGTAGTTTTATGCTCCTCCAAAGCTGACGCCTAGAACTCAGCTGATTGATAGGGACGTGGCACTGTCTTTGTGGAGACACGTCTCTAGGTCCTTGACTTAGTGCGCACTGAAATTATATTGAGTTTATAATAGGAACACAATTGTCGTCTTGCAATGTAGACGCAGCTCCAGGATACCCGTGGTGCCTGCGAATGACATAGGCCTTCTTTATTGTAGGAGCAAGTCTTAGGACGCAGCTTTTCAATTTTATGTGACTTCAAAGCGCGACCCCCAGTATGGGTCCCTCTTTGCTAAGGGGACGCAGCTCTGAACTGCTCCGAGAGACGCGGTCGTCATTAACTGGAATGAAAAAGGATGCCGCCTTCGTATTCACAAAGGGATGCAAGTTCCTGGACGCAGTTCTCGGGTCTGCGTTATATGCAGCTTCCCAGGCGTTATATGCAGCTTGTCATAAAGATTTGTTAGATCTTTAAATATCAAATCGACGTTGACGATTGGGGACTCGCGTCATCCGATGTTTCCCGAAACGGCAGTCCACACGTCAGCCCTTCATTGGGTTTAGGCATTAATGCTTTTGAATGCCAAATCAGCGCTGACGGTTGGAGACTTGCGTCTTCGATGCTTCCCGAAGCGACAGTCCACGTGTCAGCCCTTAATTGGGCTTTGACATGCATGCGGGAATTAAAGCCGACGGTTGTGATTAGTGAGCCATTAATTACAGGCTCTATGGGTTGCCTATAAATAGGCCTCACCCTCTTCTTTTAGCAGTCCATTACTTAGACTGCTTTCCTTTGAGAGCGAATGCTCTGAGGGATTCCACCTTCTCCCTTCAAGGACTTTACCTGGGGCTTGCCTCCATGGATGATGATGACCCAGAGCTTTCATGCTTCTGTTTAATCTCTCCAGAAGATTACCACTGTCAAGTGATTTCAAGATCGAAAAGCGTCTCTTTGAGCATCCTTTATGTCCGCGCCTTGATGCAGAAAGTTCAACACTTAACGGGTGTTGCTGCAGGTATGACTTTACGGTTTGCCATGAAATCTTAAGCCTTTACTGGGTTCTGTTCCGCCATCTCTTAAGGAGATTCACCTTCTTGACCTTCTCCTGAAGTCCGGCTGGTGCGCCCATTTTTTTTTGGAGTTGGGCCGTTGAGAAAAACTCTGACCCGGAATTCTCTGGACACGAGCATAATGGACTTTCGCACCTGGACTGCGAGCTTTCCATACAGAGCTTGCGTCTGAGGCTGTAGACTTAGAAAAACCTCAATTCAGATCGAAGGTTTCAGGCCTGAATTTAGCAACCCCTGTTTATCAAACAGGGAGATGGCAATTTTCGCGCCTGACTCTCTTCGCGTCTCATTTTTAGACATGGGTGCAAAAACTAGACTACGTTCAAGTTCTGTGTGTATCACAGCTTTGATCGCGTCTGTTTCTACCGTCGCAGAAGTTTGGCTCATTGCGCGGGTCATTCCTGCGTCTGAAGCTTTCAGCAATAGCTGCGTCTGTCACTTAGCTTTTCTGTTGAAGTACACTAAGCTTCAGATCTTTTAATTTTGTTTGCTCCTTGCAAGTAGGCTTAATCATCCCTTTTCATGTTCGCTGGGCCCCTGGGAGAGTATATCGGTCAGCGAAATTGTTCGACGGTCGACCACTGGAGAAGAAGTCATGGGCCCTGACACTCGCCAAGATCTCTTTGGATTCAATGCACCAGTCATGCTTCTTTGCATGGCATGGTCAGAGTGAGTATGGCGGTGGATATAGTGGTGGGTATGTTCTTGGATTCTCCCTTCACCTACCCCAGAAGTGACATCGATGAAAATTCCATGCTCATTGGATGACTTTCTGGTGGTGGAGATGTTCATCAACGAAGGATCATACCCCGCCACTTCGGATGGTCAGGTGGAATCAGAAGATTCTGCTGCCTTTCGACCTCAAAAACACCATTGTTCTTGGTCAATGATGGGCTCTTTCAATGTTTACATCATGCATCGTGGTGCAATCAGCTTCCGATCGTCGCCACAGTGTTCAATCCTACTTTGGCGCCCTTCCAAACATCTTGTACTTGGAGTTCTGAGCAGCTTCAAGGAGTGAGTGCAACCTTTGAGAGAGAGAGAGAGACTTCTTTGTACTCCTTTATCTGTAACACTCAATCTTATTGAATAAGAGAGCGTTTTGTATCACTGGATATAAATAAAAGTGACACTTTTCTTTTTGTCTCCTATTGTCTTGAACTTTTTTTTTTTAAGTCAGACGAATAGAAATAAAGAATCTTTGACTTATCAAAACTATGATGATAATCTTAACGAGTCAAATTTTGTAGAGAGAGATCCTATTTCAGGAACTCAACAATGCTGTCAGAGGTGTGGTATTAACTTAACAGAGATAAGATAACTTTTGTGGATCTGCCAATCTATAACGGAGAATGAAAAGCTGAATTTGTACCCCCAGGGAGGATGAACTTTTATCAGAGGTTTGGGATTAACTTGATTAAGATCAACTGGGGAGTTAATGAAAACACTGTTAATGGTGTAATGTTAACCTAACAATGTTTTTAAGTGGGCTTGTTATTCTGTTGACGAGAATAACAAGTGAGACTAGATTCGCATGGGATCTAGGAAAATCTTTACCGTTAGAGGTGTGATATTAACTTAACGGGTGAATGTGGTCTTGTCAGAAGTGTGATGTTAACTTGACAAGGATGTGAGTCAGAGGTGCGATATTAACTTAACTCAGAAGCATTTTAGCTTTCATTTGGGAAAACTGAAAGTGTCACTGTCATAGGTGTGATGTTTAACTTGGCAGTGAGGGTAATGCTAGAGGTGTAATTTTGAACTTAGCATTGGTCATCTCGACTTTAACAAGGAAGTCCGAGGGAAAGTCATGGCCTTAAGTGTATTGTTGAACTTAGCAATGACTTGGAAGCTAGAGGTGTAGTATTAAACTTAGCATCGTTCATTTCAGCTTCGATCTGGAAGTCTGAAGGGAGATGACTGTCAGAGGTTTAATATTGAACTTGGCAGTAACTTGATTACTGTTAGAGGTGTAATGTTAACTTAACAGTATATTGTCAGAGGTGTGGTATTAACTTGGCAAATTTGGACTTGCGTTATGAGCAATTTGAGGGCCTGCCATTCTATTGATGAGAATTGACAAGTGAAGTTTGGAGTGCTAGAGGTATAGTATTAACTTGGCAAATTTGAAGGTTCGCTACTCCATGTAGAGTTGACAAGTATAATTTGTACTCGATAGGGAGTATTGAAAATTTTCATTACCAGAGGTATAGTGTTAACTTAGTAATGACTGTATTTTGTAGACCTACCATTCTGTATATGAGAATTGGTAAGGGATTTTGGAGGAGAGGGTGGAATTATATCCACTTAGGATTTTTAGCAAATCCTCAGCTATCAACGGATTTGAGGTGCCTTTACCAACTACCGTTTGAGTTGGGCTAGCCATGCTATTCCCCTCAGCATGATGAGTTGTCGAAGATTTATGTTGGGCTTAGAAGCCAACATTTTCCTCTGTCCTTAGCCGTCGGAGGTGTCGGATGTTAATGAAGATGGGAATATTAGAACCCAGGGTTTTTAGCAAACCCTCAGCTGTCAACGGATTTGAGATGCCTTTACCAACTACCGTTTGAGTTGGGCTAGTCATGCTATTCCCCTCAGCAAAGTGAGTTGTCGAAGACTTATGTTGGGCTTAGAAGCTAACATTTTCCTCTGTCCTTAGCCGTGGGAGGCGTCGGATGTTAATGAAGAATCTCTTCTTGTTTTGATCAGAGGTGTACTTTTAACTTGATCGGCTGAGGAGTACTATTAAGGATAGTACTTCTTCAAGAATCTGCCATTAATCGGCATCATGAGTGTATCGCCATTTGAGGTTATGAGGCGATATGATCCATTTGAGTAGACTGACTCTACTACAAATGGTCCTTCCCATTTGGGCTGAAATTTTCTTTTGTCTTATGTGTCATCACCATAAGTCTTCTGACGGCTAAGACAAGATCGCCTTTCTTGAAAGTTCGCACTTTGACTTTCTTGTTGAAGGCTCTGGTAATCCGGGCTGGTATAGCTCGATTTGTTGTTGGGCCTACAGACGTTTGTCATCTAAGGCTTCCAATTCTTGGAGTCGCTGTCGATGCTTCTCCTCATTTGTCATCTCCGCTGTCAAGGCGACGCGTAGAGACGGAATTTGGATTTCCAGTGGAAGCACGGCTTCACACCCATATACCAAAGAAAATGGCGTAGCTTTAGTCGGGGTTCGCACAGTTGTGCAATAGGCCCATAAGCATTCACCTAGCTTGTCGTCCCAGTCACGCTGACTTTTGGAGACGAATTTCTTGAGAAGTTTGCCAATGGTCTTGTTGAAAGCTTCTGCGAGACCATTAGCGGCGGGATAGTATGCCGTTGAGGACACACTCTGGATTCTGAACTTAGCGCAGAATCTCTGGAAAGCCTGGCTGATGAACTGGGGTCCATTGTCGTGGACGATTCGCCGAGGTACACCAAAATGGTAAATGACATGATGTTTGACGAATTTGATCACGTCTGATGACTTTACCTCCTTCAAGGGAACGGCCTCAGCCCATTTGGAGAAGTAATTGGTTATGGCCAAAATAAACCGATGTCCTTTGATGATGGAGTGCTGATAGGGCCAACTACATCCATCCCCCACATTTGAAATGGCCAGGTAGAGGTCGTAGGGTGAAGATACCCGGTGCTTGATGGATGAAATCGCCATGCACTTGGCAGGCGTGACATCTTTTGGCATAAGTGATGGCGTCAGTAATCATCTTGGGCTAATAATATCCCAACCTCTGGAGTCGGTATGCAAGTTTTGGGCCAGGTTGATGGACTCCACACATGTCGTTATGGGCTTCTTTCAATACCTCCTGTGCCTCCTTTTGTGAAAGGCAGCAAGCAAGATCCCGTCATGCCATCGACGATACAGTGTTCGCGTAATCGCATTATAATAGTATTTGGGGGCTTTCCTTCGAATGGCAGCCGCTTCTTTGGTGTCCTCAGGCAGGATGCCATACAAGACATAATCAATATAAGGGAATCGCCAGTCTCTAGCTCTGGACCGGCTGACGACTCGAGAACTTCTTTGCCTCGACAATCTCCTGTTGGCTCCTGGTAGTCCTCAAGAGCAAGTCTCGGGCAATACAGGTCATGGCTGTGGACAAATATTTTCTCTACTGCTCCAGCTGGAAGAGCTAAAGAGGCAGCGAGAGACGCTAGTGCATCTGCATGCGCATTTTGCTTGCGTGGCACATGGTCAATGTAAAAGTTGGTGAACTTCTCGGCCATGTAGACAGTTGCGTTGTAATAGGGTACTAGGTCTTCATGTCTGACTTCGTATTCCCGCGAACTTGGCTGACGATGAGTTTGGAGTCACCATATGCCTCGAGATTTTTAACGCCAATCTCATCGGCGAGTTGCATCTCAGTCAAAAGGGCATTGTACTCCGCTACATTGTTGGAGCAAGGTTCGGTTAACGAGACAGCTCGAGGAATCACATAGTTCTGTGGGGAGACGAGTACTACTCCTACTCTTACCACTATATGTCCTTTTGGGCTTGTTCTCAATGCACCGTCAAAGAAAAGTTGCCATACTTGTCCTTCGAAGTATGTCTGAGTCTGGCAGGCTTCAGCGACCTCGTCTGGGAGATCCTCGTAAAGTTTGGCTGCTCTCGGATCTGGATGCTCAGCCAAGAAATCTGCCACCGCTTGTCCTTTAATGGCCTTTTGTGGTAAAAAGTGCATTTCATATTGGGATAGCAATATGGCCCATTTTGCCAGTCGGCCGTTTAACGATGAAGGCTTTGTCATAAGTAACCTCAGGGGGTTGACTTTGATATGACGTTTATAGTTTGGCCTACCAAATAGTGTCGCATTTTCTGAATAGCAAACACTAATGCCAAACATTCCTTCTCGATCGGGTTGTACCGATGCTCGGCTCCGATCATCGTTCTACTCAAATAGTAGAATGCTTGCTCTCGTCCTTGATCATCATTCTGAGCTACTAGAGCTCCTAAAGAATGATCCATCGCTCGGACGTATATCAGGAAAGGTTTTCCAGACACCGGAGCTACAAGGACTGGCGGTTGTGTGAGGTACTGTTTAATTTCCTCAAATGCTTGCTGGCAAGCGCTGTCCCAAATGAACGAAACACCTTTCTTCATTAATTTGGAAAAGGGTTGGCATCTTCCTGAGAGATTTGAGATAAACCTTCGGATGTATGCCAATCGTCCTTGCAATCCCCTGAGCTCCTTGAGGTTTCTCGGAGGTTGCATCTCCTGGATAGCGCGAACCTTTTCCGGGTCCAAATGAATCCCCGTAGAGGTCACTACAAACCCTAAGAATTTTCCACTGGCCACCCCCAGGAAGGACTTGGTGGGGTTCATCTTCAATTGATGGGCCCGCATGATGTCGAAGACAACCTTTAGATCAGTTATATGATCACCTTTAGCGTGGCTTTTTACTGCGATGTCGTCAACATAGCATTCCACCGTTTTGCGCATATGTTTGTGAAAAATGGCATTCATGGCCCTTTGATATGTTGCCCCTGCATTCTTCAGTCCGAAGGGCATGACGGTGTAACAGTATACCCCAGTGGTGTCCTAAAAGAGGTATGCTTTTCATCATCAGGATACATTTTGATTTGATTATATCCTGAGAATCCATCCATGAAGGACATTCGCTCGAATCCACATGTGTTGTCAATCATGACATCTGTGATTGGCAGTGGGAATTCATCCTTGGGACAGGCCTCGTTTAGATCACGAAAATCAATACAGATTCGGATCTTTCCGTTCTTTTTAGCAACGGGGACAATGTTGGCTACCCAATCAGGATGTTGTTCTTCCCTAATGAAGCCAGAGTCTATAAGTTTTCTGACTTCTGATTGAATTGCCTCCATCATTTCTGGACGGAACCGTCGCTGTTGTTGTTTGACGGGCTTTACGTCCGTATTAATGTTGAGGCGGTGCATAGCCACTCGAGGATCAAGTCCAGGCATGTCTTCATAATTCCAGGCGAAGACGTCTATATATTCTTGTACAAGAGATATTAGACCCTTTTCTCCGAAGGTGACAGGCCTTCGCTTATGAAGATGGGCTTAGGGTTAGCCTCATCTCCTAGATTGATCTGGACAACCTTATCTTCTGTTGGTGGCTCGCGTTGTTCAAAGCGAGTATCCCAAAGATTGTTCAAGTGTTGGATCCAAGGATCTGCATCGGATTGGATCATTTCTTCCTCTCTGTCTTTCAGATGGCTTGTTGAAACCATATTTACTGAAAGTTCTCTGAAGATGTTGCCGACACTAGCATCTGATTCCCACGAGGACGTGCCCGATGAGCAATCATGGCCAAATGTCTCTTCAGAGCCAGAGGCTGATGGGATCAGAGTTGACACATAGCCCAACCCCCTGCGAGTCTGATGATAATAATCAGGGGTTTTCCCTTTCGGCACAAAAGATCGAAGTAGCGTTCTCCTTCCTTTGCTGAAGTTCAACCCTAGTCCGCTTGTTAGATCATACCCCATGCTTTTCATCATTCTGAGTGCCTTTGGCTCATAATGACCAAACTGAGGGGATTCCTGCTCGCCTTCTGATTCTTCACAGGTCATCGGTTCGGATTCAATTCGTCCGAAAAGAATTGGTCTTTGGCCTTTCCGTCTCGCTGGAACCATGAATATTGATTCTTGCGCATCGCCGGCATCTTGGTGCTTTTCGAAGGACGACTTCACTAGTACATGCAATGATGTCAAAGCATCCATTGCCGATCAGAGATCGTCATCCACTTCGGTACTAGTGTCTGACGGCACTGAATCAGAAGCAAACACAGAGAAATATGCCAGATCTAAGTCTTCATTAATATACCATCCGCCTACATCATCGGAGGTATTATCAACATCGAGCTTATTAATGCCCGTTACAGGTGGGTCTAGTTCCCAAATGCATTCTTCTTTTTTTGGCTCGGTGTCGGCTTCATTACCAGAGTCGGGCTCCTCTGGTTACGGGATTTCATCTGTTTCCACAGATTCCTGAGAGAATCTGTGAAATAATTCTCAACTCCCTTGAACGGATGCCTTTCGGCAATCAACGTTCACACCTTTCCACTCCCGTCGATGTATTTCATGACTTGGTGGAGAGTCGAGGGAACGATAGAATTTCGATGAATCCACGGTCGTCCCAACAGCAAGTTGTAGGAGGTGTCAGCATCTATCACGTAGCATGTCACCTCTGACCTTAGGTCCCCGATCTGGCATTTGAGCTTGACCTTCCCCATTGGACGAGTACTATTGGCATTGAACCCATAAATAGTAGTCTGGGTGGCGCTCAAACGGTGGGTAGGGATCCCAAGATGTTGCATAACCCGGCGAGGCATAATGCTCAACGCGGACCCGGGATCTACCTGAATGCGGTTCACCTCAGATGATCCAATATACCCTGCGAAGTAAAGGGGTCGATCATGTTCCCTTTGACTTGTATATCATCTGCCGTGAAGGTGATGCAGGGGACATTTTGGGAGGTATGGAGACAATCCTCTACATCTTCCTCCTTTTGTCCGATTGGCACCTGAGTCATGAAAACCTCAGCATTAGCGAGGGCCTCTTGTAGAGCTTCTCTGGTTGACTTTGATAGCCTAAGGAGCTCATAAAGGGTAATTCGGGCTGGGATATTGGCCAGCTGAGCCAGGACATCAAAGCGGTAAGGCGCTGTGGATCCTTCCGCGATGTCTTTTGAGAGGACTCTGGAGAACCGAAGCTCTTTCTGTCTTTCTATGGGTTGTTTGTGGAAGGCTTGGCTGACTCTGCAGCGGGTTTTGGAGGAGTTACCGCCATTTCGTCATACTTTTTCAAATATGACTGCCCTGAATGGGTTTCCGCCACCAATTGACTGGGTTTTGTGGTCAGGACTATTGTCTCCTCTTCTGAATCGGTCACTGAGGGAACATCAGTCTCCGCTTCCCGAGAAGAGGCACATACCACATTACAGGATGTAGCCTTTGCTTTGCCTTTGGACTTCCTGCTGGTTACAGTGGTCCATTGCTGGTCGGGATGAACCCACATGACTTCTCCCTGAGGTGTGAAAACGGGTACCAGGCCCTTCTCTTACTGTTGGTGAGGGTCTGTGTTGACCATTCTCAGCTCTCCTCTTGGGATAGGGACTACTCCAGAGGGTGTTGGAGGTTGCCTTCCAAACTGGAGGAACGACGTCATATTAGCCGCCACCTTCTTCTGCTCTGGACGGAGTTTTAATACCTCCGTGTCAATCAGAGCCTGAAGGATGTCCTTGAAGACATAACAGCTCTTGGTGGGGTGTCCCAACATCCTGTGATACAAGCAGTAGTTGGGATTATCGGTTTACTGACTTCTTCAGGGCGCCTAGCTTCAGGAAGCTTCAGTCGGTTGCTCTTGTTGAGTAATTTGAAGAGCGAGTCGACATGTTCATCCTTGAAGGAATACTGCTTGGTGGCGCGTGGTTGGCTTGAAGAGCCACTTCCCTTGACCGGTTGAGGTTTGACAGGGAATTTGGTCTCTGCTGCCAAGTTATCCTTCCTTTTTGTTTGGATGGATGTGTCTGGCGCACGCCTTGCTATCCTCTCAGGTCGAGGTTTGTTTTCCTCTGCCCTAACCCGGGCGACAATTTCTTCATCATGTTCACCTCGTTGGATCAACTGCTTCCAGATGCGATTTTCGGCAACTCCTATTTGGGCGAGGAGTGAGATTTATAGATTATGGCGGCATGTTTTCACCAGGGTGACCTGAGTCATACCACTTGGACATCGGAGTGCTACGTTTCGAAATCTTTCTACAAAAGATTTAACAGACTCTCCCTTTCGCTGCTTGGTGGCTAAAAGGGTAGGTATGTTGACCTCCGAGTCATCTTCAAAGAAGCGCATTAGAAAGAGCTTCTCCAAGTCGCCCCAATTCTTGATGGAGTCCTCTGGGAGCTTCATGAACCATTCAAAGGCAAGCCCTTTTAGGGTGCCGATGAACAAGCGTGCCAGGATGGCATCATTATCTACTACATTCCCTGTTTGAGACTTAAAGTAGTAGATATGCTGGTTCGGTGAACCTTTCCCATCAAATGCTTGGAGGGTTGGAGCCTTGAACTTGGGCGGGTATGGAACCAGGTTCCACTCGGCCGGATATGGCCAGACCACTCCTGCTTCTTGGAGGCCTTTCCGGTTGGTAAGGGCCTCAAGACGTTGCTCCAACTGATTCATTCTTTTAGAATGAACCTTTCCCTGGTCTCGGTCGTCCTTTTCCTGCGACGAGGATTTAGACGAACCAGAAGTAAGTTGCTCTTCCTCCTCTACGTGTACAAAAGATGAGCTTTCCCCCTCTTTTCATTTGCCTTTAGACTTCTTAGAGGAGGCTTTGTTGGTTGACTTCCTCTTGTCTTCAAGCAACTGTACGAGCATCTGCTTAAGGGAGTCGATAGATTCTTGCTGAGCACGAATCATCTCGAATTGTTCCTTCTGGACCTGGGCTTGCTGCTCCAAGCGCCTGGCGGTCTCCTCAGGAGTGCTGGTCATGTATATAAAGACCTCTTTCTCCATAGAAGAGTTTGAAGCCTGTGACTCTGCAATAGCGGAATGCGAGTCATTCACCTCAATGCCCCTGGCTAGAGCATTGTAGTCAATCGGGGGAATTACCCCGGTTCGGGTGCGAGTGTGTCGGTACACTCCTACCGGTTCTGTGTCAGATTCATCATCAGAACTGATTGCAGGTTGTTTTCCCCTGCTCCTGCTCGTCATGTTTGCAGTGAGCTCGGGATATTCAGTGTCAGAGAAGACCCTTCTCCTATGGGAACGACTTCTTTTAGCTGATCGGAGAATCAGGGTCAGCTGTCTAACTAGAGACTGCTGGTTTGCACCTGAACTGCAACGGCACTCAGAGAGCATCGTGATGAGCCGTTCGCAGCAGCATGACGAAGTGATTCGATTAGCACTTCTCTTCTTTGTCAAATAATCTCTCAGATCCGTGGGAGGAGGATCAAAGAGATTAGCCTCGTAATGCCGAGGGCAGGAGGCATCCTTGCTCTGTACAGCTAGGACGCGGGGTTCTGAGACGCGGTTCTCGCGTCGTGGCTTCAGGACGCGCGTCTGGCGTCCCTGCTGAGAGGAGACGCAGCTATCGCATTGCTGATTATTGCGTCGGGGCAGAAACACTTGAGAGATGCAAGGCTGCTGGGCCCTACGCCTAAAGGCGTGTGCTTCTTGTACTCGACAAGGCGTGCGAGTTTCGCCTTGGCGTCTGGGGAGTGGGGCTTCAAAGGAGCCAACTTGATGAACCTCACGTTTGGGCTGCCAAACGCGGATCTCGTGTGCCGGATGTGGTGCGGCAGAGATGCCGGTTTGAACCTTGCGTCCTGCCTCAGTTGGACGATCAGTTGTTCCAACTTGCAGTTGACGCGCACGCCTCCTCTATCGGCGCTCAGTGTTCCGGTTACGTCGTGGGGGTTGAGAGAAACCAACGACAGCCTGGTGCTAAGGAAGAGGATGGATTGGCTGGACACCAGAGAACTTGACCACGCTGGTCTCTTGAGAGACGTTGGCGCGGGAGTCACGCATGGCGTGATTGGCCACAACATCCCTCACAGCAGCTGCCTCTGAGAGAGGCTCAGAGCGGATTTCGGGGCAAGTCCCCGTAGAGACCCTGAGGTGGGCGCGGGCCTTTGGGCTCTTGGAGCCGGAAGAGAGGAACTCTTCATACTTTGCCTGGTCGAATTCTACGACGAGTGATTCGACCATTTTTCCCTTGTAGAGGACGTCACCTTGCGCCATAACTTGTTCGTCAGTAACGAAAGTAGTCCCCAGCGGAGTCGCCATCTCTTGTTTGGTACGGAGAAAAATTCGGTGTAAAGTTTCCTTGAATCAATTGAAAGATTACAACGGACTAATGCTCCGACTACAAGGGAGGGAAGATGTTGAGTCTTGAATCTCCCCTTTGTTTAGTGCTGGGTTCTTCAGGTGGCGATGGAAAGTGAATCTTATTTTCCGTTGACCGGGTGAACGTCAAGAACTTCTGGGGATCTTCTTCTTCGGATGGTAGACGGAGTGACACAGCTCTGTCGACCAAAATCTCAAAGAGATTGTAGGCAAAGATTAACTTGTACGCAGCAAGTTAGCTGAAGAGTTGGACTCTCTTTCCTTCTCTGTGGAAGCTCTCAAGTCAATCTCTTCTCCTTGATTTCTCTGATCTGATTGACCGACCCCTTTTCCATAGCAACGGGGCTATTTATAGAGGTTTCAGGGGCAAACGTGCCCCCTAAAAACACTCCATAATGGGGGTTAACTTTCCCCATTATGTGGGCCGTAATTGACCCCATAACCAGGGCGGTTACAACTGAGACGCGGGTGTCGACCCACGCGCCTTGGTGCTGCAGTGCTGGCTGAGACACGGGTTTTGACCCACGCCCCTTGGTGCTGCAGTGCTGGCTGAGACGCGGGTTTCGACCCACGCGCCTTGGTGCTGCAGTGCTGGCTGAGACGCGGGTTTCAACCCATGTGCCTTGGTGCTGTAGTGCTGGCTGAGACGCGGGTTTCGACCCACGCGCCTTGGTGCTGGGATTAGCCCTGCGTCTGGAGTTTGGGACTCTGCTTTTGACGACTTGTCTTTAATGATTTTTAGACAGCCTACAGTGTCCATCAAGCTTAAACGCATTCACCGTCAAGGTACCAAAACGCTCACGTCAAATGAGAGCCCACACTTACATCAAATACAATAGGGATAAATTTTGGTACCCATACCATTTTGGGTCCATGGGGGTTAGCACCTTTCCTAACCCAAACAAATTTATTTGCAAATTTTAAAATATTCATTCCATCATTACAAAACTTTGCAAGGTGGCCCGTACGTCTACAATGTGTACAAGTGTACACATGAGCATACATAGAGTCATGTGTGTGAGCATGATAAGCATGTGTATGGTGTGCTTTGTATGCATGAATATGTGGTGCATGTTTCTTGCGAAATATGGATTTCAATGTCTTGTGATCCATAGCACATTGGCTCAGAATGGAACTCAAACAATCTACACTCTTCTTTAACATACATATATCATTTTTGACATTAGAAGAAGATGCAGGGTATGTAATAGAAACACAAGATGATGAAGGTATAGTAGCATAGCAAACATGAGAGTCTAAATCATTTTTCAAAGAAATTTTTTCTAAAGAAATGCATTTTAATTCTTTAGAAATTAAAATAATTTTATTCTTTAAAGAATCATTTTCTTTTAACACAAAATTAAGTCTTGAAGACAAAACATTATTATTCTTTAAAATAATATCAAAATCATTTTATTTTCAAATTTTCATTTTCCTTTAAAACAAGGTCAAGTTGGATTTTAAAGGAGTCCCTTTCACTTGAAACCTTAACCTTCTCTTGCAAAATCACATCAAGTTTAGAAAACAAATTTCTGTTTTCTTCTTTTAATTCAAAATTTTTCTTTTTCAAAAGTTTGTATTTTTCAAGCAAGTTTTCACAAAATAGAGAAAGTTCTTCATTTAAAGCATAGGCATTCATATCATCATCACCTGAAGAATTAGAACATCATCAAGTTGAGTGTCCGAGTTTACCTCAAGGGCGTCATTCCCTTGCACCATGAAGTAAGTTTGGTCGGACTCATCTCCACTATATTCCTTCTCCACATTGTTTGTCGGTTGTAGCTTGAGAGAGGTCAATGTATTTCACACTACAAAAGCGGAATCATAATGAGAAATCATAGATAAATATTCTTTGCTAAGTGTATGCTTTAGTGCATTTAAGACTTATGCATTAGCCTCAATATACTTGTCATTACCAAAATTAGTTTTCTTAGTAGTGGCAAGATAGACAAGTAAACGTAGGGCTTTTAAATAAGCACTCATTCTAAACTTCCACATATTGACGTTAGAAACAATAAACATAGGAGGGACAAGGTGATCCATGAGTGTATAAACTATATGTGTGCAAATGCAATACTAGATTAGCAATCCAAGTCTCACTCCTAGGTGGTTAAACCTAAAATCAGGAGCGAGTCTCTGATACTAATTGAAATACACCAGAGGGAGGGTAAATAGGTGTACTAACTAATCTAATGACAAATGATACGGAATTAAAAACTAATTGCAACACACTATGTGTAACCAAAGAGTGTAGTCGAATTTCGGTGAAGAGCTCTGGACTATCTCCTTGAGATTCTTCTAAATTAAGAGTTGAGGTGCTATATGAAGCTCTCTTGGTTCAACACAAGTATGGGCACACACAAACAATATCTAGCATGTATGATATGAACAATATAAAGTAATGCAAGATATAAGAGAGATAGAAATTAGAGATAGTGGATGAAACACAAACACTAAGATATGTTTCGAGGTTCAAGCCACTGCTCTACGTCCCCGCCTTCACATAGAAGGATTTTCACTATATCCACACAGGACCTCCCACAAAAGGAACCTCCACCGAGAAATTTACAATTACAAACTTAGAGTATACAACTTCTCTCTCTAACACAACTACCTCTACTCAAGAGGTAAGGCTTAAAGACAAAACTCAATCACCTCTACACAAGAGGGATAGGCACAAAATCAAACTACAATCACCTCTACACAAGAGGGATAAAGGCACAAAGCTAAAGCTCAACCACAATCACCTCCACACAAGAGGGATAGCCACAAATCCAAAGCAAAAAAGAGATTACAAACTTGGTGATCACAATAGACCACAAATAATTTTTCTCACAAAAATAAGATCTTATAGATAGGATTAGATATGATAGCTCAAGTGTGAGAAAATAAAGTATTTGGAAATAAAAATAACAAAGAAAAATAGTTTGAAAAAACACAAGATAGATATTGAAATAAAGATCAAAATCAATTTTTCAAAGACTCTCTTTTCTTTGATTTTTTCAACACTTTAAAAACAAATAAAAGATAAAACTTTTTGGCTCAAAAACTCTTTCAAATTTGCTGCAAAACTCTTGAAAGATGGGAAGAAAAGCTCTCTAAAAATCTTGATGATTAAGAGATCACAAACACTCTCTTTACAATTCTTACAAAAATCATATAGAGTAAAATGTAAACTTGAAGCTCAAGGATGTAAGTGAGAGTGAAAATCAGAAAGAGAGATTTTAAGAACAGAAAAACTCAAATAATACTTTAAAAAATAAGAGCACAAAAGCAAACTTGAAACTTTTTCTCTTGAAACCAAAAACTTGATTTTCAATGGAATTGTTGTTGTATTTAATTCATCCTAATGATCCTTTATATAGGCTTAAGAAAAACAAATTTAGAATAGTTTTATCAGATTTAAAAGGAATAAATTGACTCTTAAAATTTAACAAAACACGTTTTAAAAACATGTTAAAAATCAGTCTCCAGAAAACTAGCTGTTACTGTCAATCTGGCAGACTGTTGGTCAATTTTGAGTACAGTTTGAGACCTAAAATATCAGAATTTAGAAATAAGTATATAGGAATAATTTGTAAATATTTAATTCATTGTTTTAATGCAACTTAAATCAACTCAATAGAATTTCGGAGAAGAAAGTTATCAATACAATAGTGAAAGGTGTCAAATCAAAAACTACAAACTGTTTTTTGGAACAAGAATAGACGTCAATCCAAATTTCACGTTTTTAATATTTGAATCAGAAAATAATTATTGAATAAGAAATGTAGATCTGAAAGTTATCTTTGAAATGCAATTAAATATTAATTGAATATAAGAATAAAAAGTTATGATAAGAAAACTACAAAGGTGTCGAACAGATCAGTAGAACGGTCAGCGCCCGGTCGACCGAGAAAAATCCGATATATGTGTACTTGAAATCCAAAGCTGGTTAAACCAAAAACCAAACGTATTGAACTTGTGTGTGTGTGAACTTGAGCATATCAACACTAATCTATCTTATAAAGATCTAAACACAAACTAAAACTAAACAAACCAAAGTCTTCTTGTAGAACTCCTTCTCCAAGCCGACTCGATCCAAACGCGATCCAATGAGCTTGACTCTATTCGAGTGCTATATGCGATCTTGACATGTGAGCTCTTAAAACTATTTGTGTTAGCTCCAAAACTCCTTTGTTAAAGCTGAGCACCTACTAAGATCTTGATCAATAACTGAAACTATATAAACACAAGATCATTAGTACTATAACTACATGAGTTAATCATCATCAAAACTAGAGTGATGGGCCTTTGATCCAACATCCCTATCAGCCTACCTTCATCCAAAGGACATCGGTTTATCTTAACTATAAGCGATTACTTCTCTAAATGGGCTGAAGATATCCCTTAAGGGAGGTAACGACATCTGATGTGATCAAGTTCATTAAACATCACGTGGTTTACCGCTTAGTGTGCCACGACAGATTGTCCATGATAATGGGCCTCAGTTCGTCAGCCAAACCTTTCAGAGATTCTACGAAAAGTTCAGGATTCAGGGTATGTCTTCAACGGCATACTATTCAACTGCTAACGGTCTTGCAGAACCTTTCAACAAGACCATTGGAAAACTTCTCAACAAATTCGTCTCGAAGAGCCAACGCGACTGGGATGATAAGTTAGGTGAATACTTATGGGCTTATCGCATGACAGTGAGAACCCCGACGAAGGCTACACCATTCTCTTTGGTATACGGGTGTGAAGCCGTACTTCCAGTAGAGATCCAGATCCCATATCTATGCATCACCTTAACAACAAAGATGACAAATGAGGAGAAGTATCGACTGCGACTCCAGGAGCTGGAGACTCTAGCCGATAAATGCCTGCAAGCCAACAGCAAATTGAGCTCTATCAAGCTCGAATTACCAAAGTCTTTAACAAGAAAGTCAAGGAGCAGACTTTCAAGAAAGGTGACCTTGTCTTAGCTATCAGAAGACCCATGGTGATGACCCATAAGACCAAAGAAAAATTCCAGCCTAAATGGGAAGAACCATTTGTAGTGGAGTTGGTCTACTCAAATGGAGCATACCGCTTTGTAACCCCAGACAGTGATACGCTCATGATGCCCCTGAAAATCACCTAGAGGGGGGTGAATAGGTGATAATGCTAATCAATGGACAATTTAAAAATATGATGCAACAATCGCCCAAAACAAGACTAAGGGCCGAATACCCCGTAAAGGGTTCTTAACTCCTTCCTCCTGATTCCTCTTGAAATGAGTTAGAGGTGCGCAATATGGGACTATGATTGACAAGATGAATGAAAACAAATGAATCTTGCAATGAGGATTGATAGCAAGTAAGAAGAGCAATGAAAGTAAAGCAAGAAGTAAGAGCAAGTAAACCAAACGCAAACACTGAGAATTTTTTCGAGGTTCGAGCACCCAGCTCTACGTCCTCGGCTTCCCCAGAAGGATTTCTAACCACTATAACTTCACAAAGATGTTACAAATACACCGGAGTACCCAACTCCACAATCTCAAGTACAAGTTCTCTCTTGGTGATCAAAAGACCACAAACTCTCTTTTGCAAAACTCTCTTCCCTTACAAAAATCCTTGTAGAACAATGAGTAGGAATGAAGCTCTTGTGTGTAAGGAGAAAAGAAAAAGAAATCAGAGAGTTCTTGAAAACACTTCAGAAAATGAGAGAGAATTTTCAGCACAAAACCAAGAAACAAAGCTCTTTTGAATGCCTTAAACTTTTGAAACTTTTGCAAATTTTTCTTGTAAACAATCTCTCCCTAAACACCCCTATTTATAGTAGAGGGCTAGGGTTAGAAGATGAAACTCACTTAAGGCTAATTAGAAAGTATTAGGTTCAGCAAATGACATTTAAACCCTTATTAGAAAGAAAAAGACAAAATAAATCAGCTTTAAAATTATAGCCGTTACTGTTCAAACGGCTATTCCGGTCGACCGATCGGTTGACCGAAGTACAAAAATAAGAGCCGTTGCCAGCTCTCGATCGACCGTCCGGTCGACCGAAAAATACAGAGAGCAATGGTCTTGCAGTCAGGCAGGTGTCGGTCGACCGCCCGGTCGACCGTGAAACGTGCACACTGATACGCACTGCTGCCAGAACCTCGGTCGACAGGGACAGTCGACCGACTTAACCTGGCACAGTGTCGGCCGGCCGGCCGGTCGACCGGCTCAGGTCAAAGGCCAAAACAAAAATAGAATCTTGAATATAATTTGATTTTTAACAAAATAGTTTTTGAATAGAGATATATATAATGGATAAAAATGAGTTTGTAGGCTGAAGATTGTATACAAACTATTTTTGTACATATTATAGGAAATATTTTTGGAAATAAGATGTGCGCAAAAACGTGTGTGATAGAGCTTCAAACTTATTCACTATTCTTTAACAAAACTATAAAACTAGAAACAAATCTAAAGATATATCTTGAGCAATCTTGAAGTCTTGAGCCATGCAATGCTTTAGCTAGAGCCTTCTCTTCTAAGTTCCTTTCTTGATGTGCTATAAGCCTTCATTGCTCCATGAACCTAGAAAGTCTTGCAAAAGCTAGCAATGGTCTCCAAATATGGTACTAACCTGAAACTTATTTTAAACAAACTAATTAGTACCAAATAGCTCTTATTTGTTTTGTTATCATCAAAACTCTAAACAAATGGAGAGTGTAATCTTTTGGGCCAACAATCTCCCCCTTTTAATGATGACAAAACAAATAGGCTATAAGAAAAAATATAGGGGAGGAGAAAGCTCCCCTCAAATTATGCTATCATGAAAACAATGTAAGGTGCAAGCAAAAATCATAAGATTAAAAATCATGAAATAAAATACTTGCAAAACACTTAACCTTAAAACCAAGAATTTATAAAGACACATCCAAAAACTAAAAACATGTATAAACTCATATGGAACCAAAACCATATGAGCTCATAATTCTATCATAAAAACTCATTCTCCCCCTTTTTGTCATACATCAAAAAGGGTTATGAAAACATTTTTATTTAATAACACAAACATTAAGTTCACCACAAATGAATTAAAATCTAGCAAAATCAAGTGGTTTAGTGAAAATATCGGCAAGTTGCAAATCCGTAGAAACATAATCAATATCTATATCTTCTTTCTCTAAATGATCTCTAAGAAAGTGATATCTAATCTCAATGTGCTTGGTCTTACTATGTTGATTTGCATTCTTAGTCATGTGTACAGTACTAGTATTATCACAAAATATTTTTATATGGTTATAATGCAAATCATAGTCAAGGAGAGTATGTTTCATCCAAAGGACTTGTGCACAACAAGCCCCGCGGTAACATACTCCGCCTCGGCGGTTGAGAGAGTTACGGAATTTGTTTCCTAGAGGACCATGAAACAAGACAATTACCAAGAAATTGACATGTACTATTAGTACTCTTTCTATCTACTCTACAACCCGCATAGTCGGCATCCGAATAACTCGTCATTGAGAAATCTCCAGTTTTCGGATACCATAGACCCATTCCAATTGTGCCCTTAATATAACGAATAATGCGTTTTACCGCAATAAGATGGGACTTTTGGGACACGATTGAAATCTAGCACAAAAACACACACTAAACATTATGTCCGGCCTACTTGCCGTCAAATACAAAAGACTACCTATCATGCTTCTATACAATTTAATATCAACATTTTTACCTTGGTCATCCTTATCAAGCTTGGTTGTGGTTGCCATGGGAGTGTTGCAAACTTTAGAGTCTTCAAGTCCAAACTTCTTTATGAGTTCCTTTGCGTACTTGGCTTGACATATGAAGTTCCCATCTTGCAATTGCTTGATTTGGAGTCCAAGAAAGAAATTCAATTCACCCATGGAAGACATTTCAAACTCACATTGCATAACATTTTCAAACTCCTTGCATAAAAACTCATTAGAAGATCCAAAAATTATATCATCAACATAAATTTGCACAATTAAAAAGTCATTATCAACGTGCTTAGTAAAAAGAGTTGTGTCTACTTTGCCTTTAACAAAATCATTTGAAATGAGAAAACTAGAAAGCCTTTCATACCAAGCTCTTGGAGCTTGTTTCAATCCATACAAAGCTTTATCAAGTTTAAAAACAAAATTAGGATGAACATGATCAACAAAACTGGGAGGTTGTTCAACATAAACTTCTTCATTTATAAAACCATTCAAAAATGCACTTTTCACATCCATTTGAAAAAGTTTAAAATTTTTAAAAGATGCAAAAGCTAGTGTCATCTGTATGGCTTCAAGCCGTGCTACCGGTGCAAAGATCTCCTCAAAGTCAATTCCCTCAACTTGAGTGTAACCTTGGGCCACTAACCTAGCTTTATTCCTAATGACATTACCGGACTCATCCATCTTGTTTCTAAAGATCCACTTAGTACCAATTATTGGTCTATCGTGGGGCCTAGGAACAAGGTGTCAAACTTGGTTGCGCTCAAATTGATTGAGTTCCTCTTGCATGGCTAGCAACCAATATGAGTCCGCCTCGGCTTCGAGGATGCTTTTGGGTTCAAAATGAGAAATGAAAGCAAAGTTATCACATAAGTCATGGAGCTTGGAGCGAGTTGTTACCCCTTTAGAGACATCACCTAAGATGAGTTCCTTGGGGTGGTTTGTAGCGTATCTCCAATCTTTAGGAAGCGGTTTAGAGCTTTCCTCTTTATCCTCTTGAACGTCACCAATTGGTTCTTACTTATCATCTTGAGCGGGTGAGTCCTTCAAAGATAGTCTCTTCATGTCTTCACCTAATGGGTCAATCTCTACAATATTCTCAACAACCACATTAGATTCTTCAAATTTAACATGCATGGATTCTTCAATGGTAAGTGAAGATCTATTGAATACTCTATAAGCTTTGCTAGTAGTAGAATATCCAACAAAGATTGCTTCATAAGCCTTAGCATCAAATTTACCCAAGTTATCTTTAGTATTCAAAACAAAACACTTGCATCCAAAAACTTTGAAATATGCAACATTAGGTTTCTAGAATGATACATTTCAAAAGATATTTTGGAAGAATTTTTACACAAATAAATACGATTTGAAATATAGCATGCGGTGTTTACGGCCTCGGCCCATAAATATTGAGGGAGGTCATATCCACTTATCATGGTCCTAGCCATCTCTTGAAGTGTTCTATTTTTTCTTTCTACAACTCCATTTTGTTGTGGAGTCCTAGGACATGACATTTCATGCTTGATTCCCTTTTCATCACAATAAGTCATGAAAAGTTGGTTAACAAACTCACCACCTCTATCACTCCTTATTTTCAAAATCAAAAAAACTTTTTCTTTTTCAACCCTTTTTCGAAAAATCTTGAAATGAGAAAAAGTTTGATCTTTGTGTTCCAAAAAGAAAACCCAAGTAAATCGGGAAAAATCATCAACTAAAACAAATGCATATCTACTACCATTTAAGCTTTTAGTTTTAGTTGGTCCAAAAAGATCCATATGAATTAATTCTAATGGTCTAGTTGACATGATATCCTTGATTGGTTTGAAGGAAGACTTGGTTTGTTTCCCAAGTTGGTACGCACCACAAATGCATTCTTTCTCAAACTTCAAGTAAGGTATACCCTTCACCAATTCCTTAGAATTAATCCTAGAAAGATGGTCAAAAGATGCATGTCCTAATCTTCTATGCCAAAGCCAAGAATTTTCATCAAAAGCATTCAAGCATTTAGTAGAACAATCTAAATTAAGCATGTCAATGATATAAACATTATTGTCACGAAAACCGGTGAGAATACAATCATTGGTTTTAATATCAAAAATCTTGCAAGAAGAATCATCAAAAATAACTTTAAGTTCACGGTCACAAAGTTGACTAATACTAAGCAAGTTATGCTTCAAACCATCAACAAGAGCTACATTTTCTATAATAGGAGATGCACCAATTTGAATGTTACCTATACCGATGATAGTTCCCTTGGAGTCATCCCCGAAGGTGACGGTGCCACCTTCCATGTACCTTGATAGGGTTGTAAAGTTATTGATGTCTCATGTCATGTGTCTTGAACAACCACTATCAAGGTACCACCGCTCCTTACGTCTTGGAGTCTTGGTGTGTACCTACATCAAATAATTTAGGACTTGATTTTGGTACCCACATTTTCTTGGGTCCTAAAGAGTTAGTGCAATGAACCCAAACAAGATTATTTGATCTATTTACTTGGTCATAACAAAACTTAGCCAAATGTCCATTTTTACCACAATAAGTACATTTATACACTCTACCATATCTAAAAGCATAGTGAGTGTGAGACTTGTGAGCATGTGTGGATTTAGCATGAGTGTGGTGTGAAGTGTGAACATGAGGAATCTTAACATGAGAATCTTTAGCATGAGGGGTGTGCTTTTTAGAAAATATTTCTTCAATTTTCTTAGTGTTAAAAGCACAATCCTTCAAAACCTTTTCAAAATCAACCATTTTAGTTTTTAAAGAAGAAATTTCTTTTTCATCAATCTTAGGAAATTTTGCTTTACATGCAACTTTGTAAGTACTAAATTCATTTTGAGTAGAAATGAGATTTGAAGAAATTTCATCTTTTTCTCTAGTAACAATAGCAAGTTGATTTTTAAGAAAAGCAACTTCCTTTTTCAATTTAGAGCATTCTACCTTTTTATTATCATATGTTTCCGAAAGCTCAACAAAAACATGTACAAGCACCTCTTTACTCAATTCATCTTCTTCATCATCAAGAGGTTGAGGGGTTACCTTTGGTGTGTTTGCCATGAAATATATGCTCGCTTGGTCCACCTCATCTTCGGATTCGCTTTCTGAATCCCATGTGGCTTTATAGGCTTTCTTTTCAACCGGCTTCTTTGGCTTGAAGGAGGAAGTCATCTTCTTCTTGAATTTCGGGCAATCCGCCATGATATGTCCGGGCTTTCGGCAATTGTAGCAAATAATTCTTCTCTCCTCTTTGCCTTCGAATTTTCTTCGGAAGTTGAGCTTGTTCTTCCGGTACATCCTTTTGACATTTCGCACAAGAAGGGAGAGCTCCTCATCTTCTTCTTCATCTTCTTCATCGTCCTCAAGAGTGGATGAAGACTTGAAGGCTATGGACTTCTTCTTTAGCGGAGCGGCCTCTTCTCTTGCCTTCTTTTTCATCTCATGGGTTTTTAAGTTCCCAATGAAACTAATGAGGTCCATTTCATCCTTGTCGTTCAATTCTTTCAAGGTGGTGGCCTTTATCTCCCATGGTGAAGGAAGAGCCCGAATCACTTTTTGCACCTTTTGGGCATTGGAGATATATCACATAAAGAGGAAAGAGCATTGGTGATTTTAGTAAACCTTGTAATCATGCAATCAATGATTTCATCATCAATCATTTTAAAGGATTCATATTGGGACCTTAAGAGATCTATCTTAGCTCTCTTAACTTGTGAAGTCCCCTCGTGTGTGACCAACAAATGTTGCCAAATCTCATAGGCGGATTGGCAATGTATTACCCGTGTAAGGTCGTCCTCATTCAAGGCGGTTAGAAGGGAATTTTGGGCCTTGGAGTTAGCCTCATATTCTCTAAAGGTAAAGTCGGTCCATGTGCTCTCATCACTATCGGGTACTACATAGGGTTTGGTTAAGGATTTAGCTACTAAGCTACCTAAAGATTGAAAAAAGATAGTCATCCTAACCTTCCAAATAGGGAAGTTGAGTCCATCAAATTTAGAAGGGGTTTTGATGTTATCGGCCATGTTTACTAGTGAATGACAAATGGAATGCAAATGTTGATTAGCAAATTTTAAGGATCTCTCTAAGGATGTTAAGCCAAACCTAGAGTCCAAGCTCTGATACCAATTGAAAATCACCTAGAGGGGGGGTGAATAGGTGATAATGCTAATCAATGGACAATTTAAAAAATATGATGTAACAATCGCCCAAAACAAGACTAAGAGCCGAATACCCCGTAAAGGGTTCTGAACTCCTTCCTCCTGATTCCTCTTGAAATGAGTTAGAGGTGCGCAATGCAACCTTGTTGTATGGGACTATGATTGACAAGATGAATGAAAACAAATGAATCTTGCAATGAGGATTGATAGCAAGTAAGAAGAGCAATGAAAGTAAAGCAAGAAGTAAGAGCAAGTAAACCAAACGCAAACACCGAGAATTTTTCTGAGGTTCGAGCACCCAGCTCTACGTCCCCGCCTTCCCCAGAAGGATTTCTAACCACTATAACTTCACAAAGATGTTACAAATACACCGGAGTACCCAACTCCACAATCTCAAGTACAAGTTCTCTCTTGGTGTAACGGTCTCAAACTCTAATAAACAAGATTAGGCCTAAAACACCAATTATCTCCGATACTCTTATAATAAGAAAATTTTGGCAGCATCATCCTTAATATTCCATTAGTTCCCACTTACAATAATCAACAATTTCGGCTCTAAGGCCTACTTAATTCCATCAAAGATTTCGGCCCACACGGCCTACTTATCCTGCCACATTACACCGAACCTTAACTATATATATACATATGTCATAAACTGCATCCTTCATCGCAAGCATGTATCTTTTCATCAAAACATCACATCACATAAAAGTCCCTAGTTTCAATACTACAAAGATAAATATACATCGAGTACATCCCAACATGTTCCACAAAAGAAGGAGGACTAAAGTAGAGTCCTTACATACATATTAAATATAACAAGAGTAAGTCAAAGTGGTACAACTCAATGCCATACATCCCGTAATATAACTCTTCCAGTTAGAGAGGTCCCTTACCCTTATCCAAACCTGAAAAGATGGAGAGAAAATAAAATGAGCTCGACAGCTCAATGAGTAAACCATGACATAGGGTGTTGATATAAGAATTTCATAAGATAAACAGTTTAGAAGAGGTAATTTACAATGAGTCCCATAAACAACAAACTTGTTCAAACTACCTTACTTGTTCTAGGATCCATACATATGTGGCCTACATGACTCCACTATCAAAAGTTGCGTTTCGCTATATCATGACACAAATGAGATAATAGTATGAGTATGTATGAAATTTTTGTGGATTAGTCCTCTCACATCAACTCGGCTCGTTATATACATAAAGTGACATTCTAGTTTAACACAAGCATTATCAATATAGAATGAAACTTGACAGTTCACTTTTACATGCCATTCCATCTAAATGAAAATCCCCGTCTTCCACCTCCTACCGGCTCCCGCACGGCCCCTTCCTCCTTTTATATAATTCATATAAAACATATAAGTTTCCCCGTCTTCCCCCTCCTACCGGCTCCCGCTCGGCCCCTTCCTCCTTATATATATATATATAGGTATATGTCAAATCCCCGTCTTCCCCCTCCTACCGGCTCCTGCCCGGCCCCTTCCTCCTTATATATATATGCATCATGCAAGTTTAAGTTATGATATTCGTAATAAGCAATATAAAACTCACTTACATGTCATGCCCCAAAATGGTGTGCAACAATAAGAAAGAAGACATGGGTTTGGGGTTTACCCAATATCATAGGAACATCATAATCACGCCACATTCATCCCGCATGAATATATGCATTATCCCCATAACTTGCTAATACTTAACACAATGCTATATTGTAAAGAGGGGTATTTCCCCCCGTGCACTTTAGTGAACAAGAAGTATGGTTCAAGTTAGTTGATCGACTCTTATGGAGTGCTATTAGTGCAAATCCTCGACCTCACAAAATGCACCACCCTATTTCTATTTATGAAGAGCCAAGATTAGGCTATACACATAATAAATGGGCTACATGATGTTGACTAAAAAAAAACAGCGAATTAAATATGCTAAGTCACCTCATTTAAGTTTAATTAGTGAGTTAAAACATGTATATCACATATTCATCTCATCACAACATGATATAGGGGCACAATAACTAGGTAATACCCTTAATTTCCATCTAGTGTAAGGATGTCACAAAACAGGAAATACTACACAAAAACAGTAAATACTACCCTTATGGGTCACCTACACAATTTCAAAGTTCTGATTTTTCAAATCTTGATAAAAAGACATAACCCTAATAGTTAGGTTTACTCACAATGGTTTTTTTTTTTTTTTTTTGATCCGAAATCAGTGGGTTAGCCTTCAGGAAATTTCTGCTTTGCAGTGCTAGATCTCTCTCCCAGCTCACCAGGAACCTTCTCCCCAAAGATCGGGCCTTCCCTCCCCCAAAATGCCGCAGAATCCCCTTCTTTGCCGCAGATTTGCGGCAAAGTAGCAGCAGCTCGCGTGCTGCTGCGGCTCTGCTTGCTGCGCGCGCGTGTCTCTTCCTTCCCTCTCGTGGAGTCTTGATTCAGAGTTGATATAAGCTGGGATTTAGGGCTAGAGAGGTGTCCTAATCTCTCTTCTCAAAATTTTTGAGAGGAGTTGAAAGGTGGCTAGGGTTTTCACTTTCTTCACTTGGGAGAGGAAAAGTTTGCAGAAATGGGAGAGGATGAAGATGAGGGTAGACTTGGTAATCCAAAGTTGAGTGCAAGTTACAAGGTGGGGAGTTACTCTCATGTTGCCACTTGGTCAAGCCCCCCCTTCATGATGCCACATGGAAACCCAAATCTCAATGAGATCTTAGCCCTTTAATCTTCCCCCTTGCATGCATACCTACTACTAAAAAGATATTAGGGTAAGCTTGGTTGATTAAGGGGATATGAAGGATTAGGTTGAAATTATCTTTTACCATTGCTTAAGTCATAAATTTGCCCAAAATACATGCACATAAGCCTTCATGCCATACATTTTTAGTCACCACAATCAAATAGTTAATAAAAACTTTTAGAAAGGGGAGTGGGTCAACTAATTAAGCTCAAGTTGTTGATATTGAAATATGGGAGGGTGACTACTTCTAGATAATGCCTTAAACAAAAATTCTTAATAATTAAGATGAGGAGAAATTAGATAAAATAAAATTTTGGTTGTTACACTTGGTGATCAAAAGACCACAAACTCTCTTTTGCAAAACTCTCTTTCCTTACAAAAATCCTTGTAGAACAATGAGTAGGAATGAAGCTCTTGTGTGTAAGGAGAAAAGAAAAAGAAATCAGAGAGTTCTTGAAAACACTTCAGAAAATGAGAGAGAATTTTCAGCACAAAACCAAGAAACAAAGCTCTTTTGAATGCCTTAAACTTTGAAACATTTGCAAATTTTTCTTGTAAACAATCTCTCCCTAAACACCCCTATTTATAGTAGAGGGCTAGGGTTAGAAGATGAAACTCACTTAAGGCTAATTAGAAAGTATTAGGTTCAGCAAATGACATTTAAATCCTTATTAGAGAGAAAAAGACAAAATAAATCAGCTTTAAAATTATAGCCGTTACTGTTCAAACGGCTATTCCGGTCGACCGGTCGGTCGACCGAAGTACAAAAATAAGAGCCGTTGCCGGCTCTCGGTCGACCGTCCGGTCGACCAAAAAATACAGAGAGCAATGGTCTTGCAGTCAGGCAGGTGTCGGTCGACCGCCCGGTCGACCGTGAAACGTGCACACGGATACGCACTGCTGCCAGAACCTCGGTCGACAGGGACGGTCGACCGACTTAACCTGGCACAGTGTCGGCCGGCCGGCCGGTCGACCGGCTCAGGTCAAAGGCCAAAACAAAAACAGAATCTTGAAGATAATTTGATTTTTAACAAAATAGTTTTTGAATAGAGATATATATAATGGATAAAAATGAGTTTGTAGGTTGAAGATTGTATACAAACTATTTTTGTACATATTATAGGAAATATTTTTGGAAACAAGATGTGCGCAAAAACGTGTGTGATAGAGCTTCAAACTTATTCACTATTCTTTAACAAAACTATAAAACTAGAAACAAATCTAAAGATATATCTTGAGCAATCTTGAAGTCTTGAGCCATGCAATGCTATAGCTAGAGCCTTCTCTTCTAAGTTCCTTTCTTGATGTGCTATAAGCCTTCATTGCTCCATGAACCTAGAAAGTCTTGCGAAAGCTAGCAATGGTCTCCAAATATGGTACTAACCTGAAACTTATCTTAAACAAACTAATTAGTACCAAATAGCTCTTATTTGTTTTGTTATCATCAAAACTCTAAACAAATGGAGAGTGTAACCTTTTGGGCCAACAGCCCCGATCAACGGCAGATTCTTGAAGAAGTACTATCCTTGATAGGGTTCTTTCTATGATTAGGTTAACATTACACCTCTGATCAAAACTTTCAGATCCAAGATGTTCGGAAGAGCGCCAAAGAAAAGCTTCTTTCTTTCTTCAACAGATCACATCACAGTCGAGCAGTGTTGAGCCGATCGAACGCTGGCTACATCATGATGCATGATGTAAACATCAAAGAAGAAACAAAGTGTGAAAATTCAATTTTAACCTTGTTACTCTTCTCTAGTTCAGCTATAAACTCGATAGGAGTCTCCTTATGATCAGATTAACATTACACCTCTGATCAAAACTTTTAGATCCAAGATGTTAGGAAGAGTGCTAAAGAAGAGCTTCTTTCTTTCTTCAACGAATCACATTCCAGTTGATCAGTGTCGAGGCAATTGAACGTTGGTTACATCATGATGCATGATGTAAACATTAAAGAAGAAACAAAGTGCGAAACTTCGGTTTTAACCTTGCTACTCTTCTATAGTTTATCTATGAACAGCCAATGCCTCTGACAGCTAAGGATAGAGAAAAATGTTGGCTTTTAAGTCCAACATCAATTCTCGACAACTCATCATGCTGAGGGAAATAACATGGCTAGCCCAACTCAAACTGTAGTGGGTAAAGTCAAACCAAATCCGTTGATATCTGAGAATTTGCTAAAAAACTTAAGGAACTTGATCCCGTCCTCTCCTCCAAAATCTCTTACCAATTCTCGCCCATGGAATAGTAGGACCTCAAAAATACCTGTCTCCATTACCTGATGAAATGAGCGAAGACTTGTCATGTTAACAGTAAACCTCTGCCAAGCCATTTTCTCTTGATCGCCAGTGGAGTCAGTTAAGTTAATATTAAACCTCTGACAGCAAAACCCACTCAAAATCTTCGCTGTTATATTAATATTACACCTCTAACGGTGAACCTCTCATGCTCCTAGAAAATCAATGATTGTCACGTTAAATATTACACATCTGATAAGTCATTCTGTTTTCCACCAAAGTCCCCTACCAATTCCCTCCCACGGAATGATAGGTCCACAAGCTCAATCATTGCTAAGTTAATATCACACCTCTAACAGTAAAAAATTTCAATACTCCCCAGCGAGTACGAATCCCCACTTGTCACTCTCTTACATGGAGTCACAAGTCTTCAACCCTTGTCAAGTTAACACTATACCTCTGACATTCCAAACTTCACTTGTCAGTTCTCCTACATAGAATGATAAGTCCTAAAAATTGCTCATATTGTAAATCAACTCTTGTCAAGTTAACACTACATCTCTGACATTCCAAACTTTACTTGTCAATTCTCCTACATAGAATGACAAATCCTAAAAATTGCTCATATCACAAATCAACTCTTGTCATTTTAATATCACACCTCCGACAAATTACTGTTAAGTTAAATACTACAACTCTAATAGAGATTAAGTTGCTGCCAAGTTTAAAATTAAACCTCTAACAGTCACTTTCTCTAGCTTCCATATCGAAGCTGAGACGAGTGATGCTAAGTTTAACATCACACCTCTAGTATCCAGTTCATTATTTAGTTCAACAATACACTTATGACAATGATTTTTCCTCAGGCTTCCATATCGAAGCTGAGATGAGCGACGCTAAGTTTAACATTACACCTCTAGCATCCAGTTCATTGTTAAGTTCAACAGTACACCTATGACAATAACTTACCCTCGAATTTCTGTATCGAAGTCGAGATGACTAATGCTAAGTTCAAAATCCCACCTCTAGCATTACCTCCACTGTCAAGTTTAACACTACACCTATGACAGTGGTATTTTCAGTTTTCCCAAACGGAACTGAAATTCCTGTGAAGCTAAGTTAACATCACACCTCTAGCTCACATCCTTGTCAAGTTAATATCACACCTCTGACAAGATTTAATCCAACCCGTTAACTCAATATTACATCTCTAATGATAAAAACTTTCCTAGATACCAGTGGGTCTAGTCTTACTTATTATTCTCGTCAATAGAATGGTAGGTCCACTTAAAATCATTGTTAGGTTAATATCATATCTTTAACGGTGTTTCCATCAAATAGTCTTGATTACGTTAATATTAAACCTCTGATGAAGACTCAGTCACAATCCTTCGTGGGTTGAAAACTTCACTTGCCATTCTCATCCATAGATTGGCAAATCTACTATTTCACTCCTGTCAAGTTAATATCACACCTCTGACAGTAATCTTAAATTTCTTAAATGAAATTTTTCTAACTTTGACTTGCTAAGTTAAAATGTTACATTTCTAGCAAATCAAAGGTAATCACTTCTACTTGTCTGATTTTCAATAAAAAAAAAAAAGTCAAGACATGTAAGAAGACAGAAAAAAGTGTCACTTTTATTGATATTCAAAAATATGAAAGTGATACAAAACGCTCTCTTATATAATAAGATTGAGTGTTATAACAAAGGAGTACAAAGAACTCCCTCTTGCTCAGCGAAAGGTTGCACTCACTCCTCGAAACATTAAAGATACACGAAGCTCATCATCTGAATTGTGACCAGGGAACATCAGATCAACTTTCTCTCCTCTTGTGAATAATGGTATTTCTCGAGGTCGAAATGTCGGGGAGCATTCTGATTTCACCCGACAACTGGTGCGAAGGTCTTCACAAAGCCGTAATCCTTCGCTTAACAGGAAGCTCCACCACTAGAAAGTCATCCAATGAGCATGGGTTTTCGTTGTTGTCACTGCTTTGAATAAGATTGGTGAAGGGAGGATCCGAGACCTTACTGGCGACGTCCTCTTTCCCATGACCTTCAAATGTGCCATGCTCATTGTGACCAGGAAGGATCCGAGACATTACTGATGTATCATGTCCAATAAGGTCTTGATGTGCATCGACAACGGCGCGGATCTTTCTTGTCCATACACAGAAGCTCTGACTTTTCGAGCGCTCACCAATCGAACAAGCTGGTCGTTCTAAATATCCTCCAATGGACGCGACAAAGATACTAACACCAGCACCATCGATATGGCCAGGACCTGCAAGAAATATAAAAAAATAAGGGTTAAAATACTGCAAAGACAGAAAACAGGAAACCAAAAGCATAAACGCAGGGCTGAACTCAAGAACTCTAGAAGCGAATCTTATAGATGCGGAGATAGTAAATACGGATTCGAATGCAAGCTGATGTTAGACTCGTGTCTGACAATTCAGACGCGAGACATATATCAGAGATACAGACGCGGGTCTTAAAAACTCTTTAAAGTTACTTCAGATGTAGACAATATGGATCCGCGTCTAGAACTTCAAGACGCAAGTGTGTCACATTCGCGTCCAGAGATCTCAAAAGAGCAGACCTAATATTATCTAAGTCAAGAACCCCAAACGCGAGCTTCATATACAAAACTCACGTTTCAAGTCTCAAAACGTGGAGTTCACCACACTCGCATTTGAAGAACTTGAGATTTAGACTTTGAAGTCAACAAGCCCGCGTTTCATCAGGTAATGTAAAAGGCGCGTTCGCAGAGCATGGACGTATGAATCTCAAAGAAAGAGATTTCAGGAAGGGATCAAGAGATGAAATCTCTTCATTAACGGTGATGGCAGAACTCTAAGAAACCGAGCCTTATCACGGCAAAAGCCATTTCCTACCTGGAAAAAAGTTCTCTAGAAGTTGGACTTCATTTATCAAGGCACGGCCATGAAAGCACTTAAAGTAATGCTCTTTAATCTTGAATCACTTATTAGTGATAATCTTCGAAGAAGATTGAAAGAAAGCATTGAAGCTTTGTGTTCTTTTGTTCTTCAAAGCACATGCCCTTGAAGGGGAGGAGAACAATCAAGACGGAGTTCTTCAGAGCATATGCCCGTGAAGGAAAACAGCCAAGATGAATGACTGTTAAGAGGCTATGACCTATTTATAGGCTCGCTAAATGGCCCGTAATTAATGGCATAAAAATCAAAGCCATTCTTAAAGGTCAAAATTAACAATCTTAATTCCTATGCGAATATCAAATCCAGTCTGAGTGAGATACGTGGATTTTTGCTCTGAAAAATTTCAAAGATGCGCGTCCCCAACCGTCAAACGCCGACTTAGCATTGAAAGATCCAGCAAGATCTTCACGTCAAAATGCATGCGACGCTTCGAAGGCCGTGTTCTGAACTCCGCATCCCTTCACAAGCTTGAAGGCTGCATCCCCTCCATCAAATTGAAAAACGCAGGACCGCATTTCTCAAAAGTTCAGAGTCGCGTTTCTCTTAATATTTAAAATCGCGTCCTCTCAACGAATCAGAGTCGTGTTCTCTCAATGATTTAGAGCCGCGTTTCTCTTAACAGATCAGAGCCGCATATCTTTCAATGGACCAGAGCTGTGTTTCCCTCAAAAGGGTCGCGTTTCTCTCAATGGTTCAGAGTCGCGTCCTCTTAACAGATCAGAGTCGTGTCCTTTTCAACCATTCAGAACTGTGTCCTCCTAACGATCCAGAGCCGCATCCTCTCAACATATCAGAGTTGTATCTCTCAATAACTCAGAGCTGCGTTTCTCTCGACAGGACAGAGCCATGTCTCCCTACAAGTCAAAGCTGCGTCTCCCTTACAACTCAGTGCTACCTGAGTTTTCTCTTTATAACTCATAGCTGTGTTTCAACAAAGGACTTAGAACTGCGTTTCCACAATAGTCAAGGGTCGCGTCTATGAGAGCTGCGTTCTCCTACGCAACAAAGAGTCCGTCTGATTCTCAAATGCAAAGAAAGAATGAAGACGAGAGAAATATTTTATAACTTTTATTATTTAAATCAAAATGATAAATAATACAACACTATCTTATTTGATAAATAGAGTGTTATAAAAAATGGGAAGATACAAAAGGGAAGAGGGCTAATCCTGCTCAGTCAAAGAATAGATCCATTCCCGGAGGCGCTGCATCTCCTGCTGGCGTGCCTTATCAACTTCTACCCAAGTTTGAACCCGTAATTCTTCCTCTGATAAGAATCTCTTCATAGCCAGCTGCGCTTGAAGAGACTCCAACTTAGAAGAATGGGTAGTAAGATCGTCTTGGACCAGCTTTTTAGCAGCTTCCAGTTCTTCCAACCTTTCTCTGGCAGCAGCAAGCTTCTGCTCGTTGACTTAAATCAAGGCTTGTGCCTTGGCAATAGTCGCCCGAGCAGTGGTAATGACTTGCTCTGCATTCTTAGTGACGACCTCAGATTTCCTAGAATCGTCGACCAATCTTTAGTAGCTGGCTTGGAAGTTATGAAGATGACGGGCCTCTTTAGACATTTGCTCCTCCATCTCTTTCCTCTCATGTTCTTGAGCGGTGAGGAACTTATTCAGAATCGACCGAGTCACATCCATTGGGCTAGCCTTCTCCAGGGTCCTTAGTTCCCTCAGGCATATCCCCAGATGTTCGACCAGCATCAGATACGCCCTAGCTGTTGGCCCAAGAGGTTACACTCTCCATTTGTCTTTTGGTTTTGATGATGACAAACCAAATATGAGCTATTTGGTACTAACAAGTTTGTTAAGATGAGTTTCAGGTTTTGTACCATGTTTTGAGACCATTCACTTAGCTATTGCAAGAACTTCTAAGTTCCACAAAGCAAGGAAGGCAAATTGCACATCAAGGAAGGATCATAGAAGAGAAGGCACTAGCAAGGCATTGGATGGCTCAAAGACTTGAAGATAGCTCAAGAAGTCTTCATGTAATTTGTTTTTCAGTTTATAGTATGTTAAAGAATAGTGGATAGGTTTGAAGCTCTATCACACACGTTTTTGCGCACATGCTCATTCCAAAATAATTTCTTATAAATTATACAAAATATTTTGCATACAAGTTTTTGCCTACAAATACATCTTTATGTTTAATTCTATTCCCTGTTCAAAAGTATTTTTGTTAAAATCAAAATCCTCTTTATTTTCTTTTCCAAAAATGATTTTTTGACCTGATCCGGTCGACCGGGACAGTCGACCGAGTCTGTGTCAGTCTGGTCCGGTCGACCGGACCAGTCGACCGCAGTTCTGGCAGATGCACGTATCAGTGTGCATGTCTGCCAGTCGACCAGGGCGGTCGACCGAGATATTGTTTTTGCTCACAGGTTTTCTCAGTCGACCGGGTCGGTCGACCGCTAGAACGGTCGAATTTTTGAACTACCGGTCGACCGGCCCAGTCGACCGATGTGTCCGTTGAACAGTAACGGGCAGATTTTAAGTGAGCTGTTTATTTTTGTCTTTTGTGTTTAAAAATTCGTTTAAGGATATATTTTGATCTAATTACCTCCTAAACATCAGTAATTATGTTTTATCCCTAAACCCTAGCCCTCTCCTATAAATAGGGGTGTTTGGGGAGAGATTGGTTACAACATTCATTGCTACAAAATTCAAAAGTTTAAGGCTTTCAAAAGTTCTTGGTTTTTGTGCTAAATTCTCTCAATTTTCTGAAGGGTTTTTCAAAAGTTTTTCTCTGATTTCAATTTCTTTTCCTTACACACAAAAGAGCTTCAATTCTACTCATTATTCTCTAAGGACCTTTGTAAGGGAAGAGATTTTTGAAAGAGAGAGTTTGTGGTCTTGTGACTACTCAGAGATTCTTGTGATTGTAATTGTGGAGTTGGGTACTCCGGCTGTAATTGTTCTTTGTGATAGTGGAAGTAGCTAGAATCCTTCTGGGGAAGGCGGGGAGTAGAGCTGGGTGCTCGAACCTCGATAACATATCCTTGTGTTTGCGATTGGTTTACATTCTTTCAATCCTTACTCTACTTTGCTTGCACTTATTACTTGCTCATCATATTCATTGTCATACTTACTTGCTTGCATTCATCTTGTGATTCTTGATTGTGATTGTTGTAGCTTTAAATTTTAATTTGCCCTTTGATTAGCATTGTCACCTATTCACCCCCCTCTAGGTGACTTTTCAATTGGTATCAGAGCTTGGACTCTAGGTTTGGCTTAACATCCATAGAGAGATCCTTAAAACTTGCTAATCAACATTTTCATTTCATTCATTCATCACTAGTAAACATGGCTGACAACATTAAATCCCCACCTAAATTTGATGGACTCAATTTCCCAATTTGGAAGATTAGGATGACTATATTTTTGCAATCTTTGGGTAGCTTAGTAGCCAAGTCCTTGACCAAACCCTATGAAGCACCCGATGGTGATGAGAGCACTTGGACCGACCTTGACTTTAAACTATATGAGGCTAACTCCAAGGCCCAAAACTCCCTATTAACCGCCTTGAATGAGGATGACCTTACACGGGTAATTCATTGCCAATCCGCCTATGAGATTTGGCAACACTTATTGGTCACACACGAGGGGACTTCACAAGTCAAGAGAGCTAAGATAGAACTCTTGAGGTCCCAATATGAGTCATTTAAAATGCTTGATGATGAGTCTATTGATAGTATGGCTACAAGGTTTACTAAAATCACTAATGGTCTTTCTTCCTTAGGTGATGACATCTCCAACGATCAAAAGGTGCGAAAAGTAATTCGGGCTCTTCCTTCATCATGGGAGATCAAGGCCACCACCTTGAAGGAGTTGAACGACAAGGACGAGATGGACCTCATTAGTCTCATTGGGAACCTAAAGACCCTTGAGATGGAGAAGAAGGCAAGAGAAGAGGCCACTACTTCAAAGAAGAAATCCATAGCCTTCAAGACTTCATCCACCAATGATGACGATGAAGATGACGAAGAAGAAGATGAGGAGCTTACTCTACTTGTTCGCAACATCAAGAGGATGTACCGGAAGAACAAGCTCAACTTTCGGAGAAAATTTGAAGGCAAAGAGGAGCGGAAGATCATATGCTACAATTGCCGCAAACCCGGACATATCATGGCGGATTGTCCGGAGTTC
Source organism: Agave tequilana (assembly GCA_038442645.1). Classification (NCBI taxonomy): domain Eukaryota; kingdom Viridiplantae; phylum Streptophyta; class Magnoliopsida; order Asparagales; family Asparagaceae; genus Agave; species Agave tequilana. Next base: position 65,419 of record JAVJIF010034455.1, read on the forward strand.
AAGAAGAAAATGACTTCCTCCTTTAAGCCAAAGAAGCCGGAGGAAAAGAAAGCTTACAAAGCTACGTGGGATTCGGAAAGCGAGTCCGAAGAGGAGGTGGATCAAGCTAATATGTGTTTCATGGCAAACACACCCAAGGTAACCCCTCAATCCCTTGATGATGAAGATGATGATGTAAGTAAGGAAGTTCTAGTGCATGCTTTTGTAGAACTTTTTGAAACTTATGATAACAAAAAACTTGAATGCATAAAATTACAAAAAGAAGTTGCTTTTCTTAAGAATCAACTTGCCATTGTTTCTAAAGAAAAAGATGATGTTTCTTCTAATTTTATTTCCATGCAAAAAGAATTTTGTGCCTACAAGGGTACTTGTAAGGCAAAATCTCCTATTATTGATGAAAAAGAAATTTCTTCTTTTAAATCCAAAATGAATGATTTCGAAAAAGTTTTAAATGATTGTGCTTTCAATACTAAGAAACTTGAGAACATGTTTTCTAAAAAGCACACTTCACATGCTAAAATTTCACAAGATAAAAATTCTCATGCTAACACCTCTCATGCTCATGCTCACAAATCACACACCCATTATGCTTTTAAATATGGTAGAGTATATAGATGCACATATTGTGGTAAAAATGGACATTTAGCAAAGTTTTGCTATGATCAACTAAATAGAACAAATAATCTTGTTTGGGTTCATGACACTAACCCTAGAGGACCCAAGAAAATATGGGTACCAAAATCAAGTCTTAAATTGTTTGATGTAGGTACACACCAAAGCTCCAAGACGTAGGGAGCGGTGGTACCTTGATAGTGGTTGTTCAAGACACATGACATGGGACATCAACAACTTCACAACCCTATCAAGGTACATGGAAGGTGGCACCGTCACCTTCGGGGATGACTCCAAAGGAACTATCATCGGTATAGGTAACATTCAAATTGGTGCATCTCCTATTATTGAGAATGTTGTTTTAGTAGATGGTTTAAAACATAATTTGCTTAGCATTAGTCAACTTTGTGATCGTGGACTTAAAGTTGTTTTTGATGATACTTCTTGTAAGATTTTTGATGTTAAATCCGATGTTTGTATTCTCACCGGTTTTCGTGATAATAATGTTTATATTATTGACATGCTTAATTTAGATTGTTCTACTAAATGCTTGAATGCTTTTGATGAAAATTCTTGGCTTTGGCATAGAAGACTAGGACATGCATCTTTTGACCATATTTCTAGGATTAATTCAAAGGAATTAGTGAAGGGTATACCTTGCTTGAATTTTGAGAAAGACCACATTTGTGGTGCGTGCCAACTTGGGAAACAAACCAAGTCTTCCTTTAAACCAATCAAGGATATCATGTCAACTAGGCCTTTAGAATTAATTCATATGGATCTTTTTGGACCAACTAAAACTAAGAGTCTAAATGAAAGTAGATTTGCATTTGTTTTGGTTGATGATTTCTCCCGTTTTACTTGGGTTTTCTTCTTGCAACATAAAGATCAAACTTTTTCTCATTTTAAGATTTTTCGAAAAAGAGTTGAAAAAGAAAAGGGTTTTCCGATTTTGAAAATAAGGAGTGATAGAGGTGGTGAGTTTGTTAACCAACTCTTCATGACTTATTGTGATGAAAAGGGAATTAAGCATGAAATGTCTTGTCCTAGAACTCCACAACAAAATGGAGTAGTAGAAAGGAAAAATAGAACACTTCAAGAGATGGTTAGGACAATGATAAGTGAATATGACCTCCCTCAATATTTATGGGCCGAGGCCGTAAACACCGCATGCTATATATCGAATCGTATTTATTTATGCAAAAATTCTTCAAAAACTTCTTTTGAAATGTATCATTCTAGAAAACCAAATGTTGCATATTTCAAAGTTTTTGGATGCAAGTGTTTTGTTTTAAATACTAAGGATAATTTGGGTAAATTTGATGCTAAGGCTTATGAAGCTATCTTTGTTGGATATTCTTCTACTAGCAAAGCATATAGAGTTTTCAATAGATCTACACTTACCATAGAAGAATCCATGCATGTTAAGTTTGAAGAATCTAATGTGTTTGTTGAGAATGTTGTAGAGTTTGAACCATTAGGTGAAAACATGAAGAAACTATCCTTGAAGGACTCACCCGCGCAAGAAGATAAGCAAGAATCTATAGGTGAAGTTCAAGAGGATAAGGAGGAAAGCACTCAACCGCTTCCTAAAGCTTGGAGATACGCTACAAATCATCCTAAGGAGCTCATCTTGGGTGATGCATCTAAAGGAGTCACAACGCGCTCCAAACTCCATGACCTATGTGGTAACTTTGCTTTCATTTCTCATTTTGAACCAAAAGACATTCTCGAAGCCGAGACGGACCCATATTGGTTGCTTGCCATGCAAGAGGAACTCAATCAATTTGAGCGCAACCAAGTTTGGCACCTTGTTCCTAAGCCCCACGATAGACCAATAATTGGTACTAAGTGGATCTTTAGAAACAAGATGGATGAGTCCAGAAATGTCATTAGGAATAAAGCTAGGTTAGTGGCCCAAGGTTACACTCAAATTGAGGGAATTGACTTTGAGGAGACCTTTGCACCCGTAGCACGGCTTGAAGCCATACGGATGATACTAGCTTTTGCATGTTTTAAAAATTTTAAACTTTTTCAAATGGATGTGAAAAGTGCATTTTTGAATGGTTTTATTAATGAAGAAGTTTATGTTTCTCAACCTCCCGGTTTTGTTGATCATGTTCATCCCGATTTTGTTTTTAAACTTGATAAAGCTTTGTATGGATTGAAACAAGCTCCAAGAGCTTGGTATGAAAGGCTTTCTAGTTTTCTCATTTCAAATGATTTTATTAAAGGCAAAGTAGACACAACTCTTTTTACTAAGCATGTTGATAATGATATTTTAATTGTGCAAATTTATGTTGATGATATAATTTTTGGATCTACTAATGAGCTTTTATGCAAGGATTTTGAGAAGGTAATGCAACTAGAATTTGAAATGTCTTCCATGGGTGAGCTCAATTTCTTCCTTGGATTCCAAATCAAGCAATTGCAAGACGGAACCTTCATTAACCAAGCCAAGTACGCAAAGGAGCTAGTAAAGAAGTTTGGGCTTGAAGGATCAAAGGCTTGCAACACTCCAATGGCAACTACAACCAAGCTTGATAAGGACGATCAAGGTAAAAATGTTGATATTAAATTATATAGAAGCATGATAGGAAGTCTTTTATATTTGACGGCAAGTAGGCCGGATATCATGTTTAGTGTGTGTCTTTGTGCTAGATTTCAATCGTGTCCTAAAGAGTCTCATCTTATTGCGGTAAAACGCATTATTCGTTATATTAAGGGCACTATTGGAATGGGTCTTTGGTATCCGAAAACTAGAGATTTTTCAATGACTAGCTATTCGGATGCCGACTATGCGGGTTGTAAAGTAGATAGAAAGAGTACTAGTGGGACATGTCAATTTCTTGGTAATTGTCTTGTTTCATGGTCCTCTAGGAAACAAAATTCCGTAGCTCTCTCAACCGCCGAGGCGGAGTATGTTGCCGCGGGGGCTTGTTGTGCACAAGTCCTTTGGATGAAACATACTCTCCTTGATTTTGATTTGCACTTTGATCATATAAAAATATTTTGTGATAATACTAGTATTATACACATGACCAAAAATGCAAATCAACATAGTATGACCAAGCACATTGAGATTAGATATCACTTTCTTAGAGATCATTTTGAGAAAGGTGATATAGATATTGATTATGTTTCCACGGATTTACAACTAGCCGATATTTTCACTAAACCCCTTGATTTTGCTAGATTTTCGTTTATTTGTGGAGAACTTAATGTTTGTATTATTGAATAGACATGTTTTTCATAACCCTTTTTGATGTATGACAAAAAGGGGGAGAATAAGTTTACATGACAAAAATAAGTTCATTTGGTCTTGGTTCCATATGAATTTATATGCTTTAATTTTAAAGATTTGTTTTATGAGTTTTATGTTTATGTATGTATGAGTTTTTGAATTCATGTATTTTGAGAATTCTTGTGTTTTGTCTCAATTTCTTTCTATTGGTATCAAGTGCATAAATCTTTTGTTTTCAAATGAATTCTTGTGTTTTAAGCTTAAGTGTCTTTTTATATAGCATAATTTGAGGGGGAGTTTTCTCCTCCCCTATATTTTTGTTTATAGCCTATTTGTTTTGTCATCATCAAAAAGGGGGAGATTGTTGGCCCAAGAGGTTACACTCTCCATTTGTCTTTTGGTTTTGATGATGACAAACCAAATATGAGCTATTTAGTACTAACAAGTTTGTTAAGATGAGTTTCAGGTTTTGTACCATGTTTTGAGACCATTCACTTAGCTATTGCAAGAACTTCTAAGTTTCACAAAGCAAGGAAGGCAAATTGCACATCAAGGAAGGATCATAGAAGAGAAGGCACTAGCAAGGCATTGGATGGCTCAAAGACTTGAAGATAGCTCAAGAAGTCTTCATGTAATTTGTTTTTCAGTTTATAGTATGTTAAAGAATAGTGGATAGGTTTGAAGCTCTATCACACACGTTTTTGCGCACATGCTCATTCCAAAATAATTTCTTATAAATTATACAAAAATATTTTGCATACAAGTTTTTGCCTACAAATACATCTTTATGTTTAATTCTATTCCCTGTTCAAAAGTATTTTTGTTAAAATCAAAATCCTCTTTATTTTCTTTTCCAAAAATGATTTTTTGACCTGATCCGGTCGACCGGGACAGTCGACCGAGTCTGTGTCAGTCTGGTCCGGTCGACCGGACCAGTCGACCGCAGTTCTGGCAGATGCACGTATCAGTGTGCATGTCTGCCAGTCGACCGGGGCGGTCGACCGAGATATTGTTTTTGCTCACAGGTTTTCTCAGTCGACTGGGTCGGTCGACCGCTAGCCTATAACGGTCGAATTTTTGAACTACCGGTCGACCGGCCCAGTCGACCGATGTGTCCGTTGAACAGTAACGGGCAGATTTTAAGTGAGCTGTTTATTTTTGTCTTTTGTGTTTAAAAATTCGTTTAAGGATATATTTTGATCTAATTACCTCCTAAACATCAGTAATTATGTTTTATCCCTAAACCCTAGCCCTCTCCTATAAATAGGGGTGTTTGGCGAGAGATTGGTTACAACATTCATTGCTACAAAATTCAAAAGTTTAAGGCTTTCAAAAGTTCTTGGTTTTTGTGCTAAATTCTCTCAATTTTCTGAAGGGTTTTTCAAAAATTTTCTCTGATTTCAATTTCTTTTCCTTACACACAAAAGAGCTTCAATTCTACTCATTATTCTCTAAGGACCTTTGTAAGGGAAGAGATTTTTGAAAGAGAGAGTTTGTGGTCTTGTGACTACTCAGAGATTCTTGTGATTGTAATTGTGGAGTTGGGTACTCTGGCTGTAATTGTTCTTTGTGATAGTGAAAGTAGCTAGAATCCTTCTGGGGAAGGCGGGGAGTAGAGCTGGGTGCTCGAACCTCGATAACATATCCTTGTGTTTGCGATTGGTTTACATTCTTGCAATCCTTACTCTACTTTGCTTGCACTTATTACTTGCTCATCATATTCATTGTCATACTTACTTGCTTGCATTCATCTTGTGATTCTTGATTGTGATTGTTGTAGCTTTAAATTTTAATTTGCCCTTTGATTAGCATTGTCACCTATTCACCCCCCCCCTCTAGGTGACTTTTCACTAGCTTGCTCCGAGCTTCCAGTGTGACGGATGTTCTTAATCTGATTTTCAAGAAGCATTCAGGCAAACTCAAAAGAACTTCTCCCGGAGAGGACCAATTCGATGCAGGACTGCATTGATGTTTTACCATCTAATGCGCCAATTCTTCCATGATGTTCATGGCTGGAGATAACCTTGCTGGTGCGCTCCCGAATCCCCTTTCTATGATAGTGTGGGTAGTGTCCACGGAGATGGGAGCCAACTCAATTTGTGCAGGGATAAGGCCAATACAATGCTCTTTCGATACTGAGGTCGTGGCCGACACCTTTGGAACCATTATCGTGGTAGCCTTCGCAGCAACAGGGGAAGCAACAAACTCCACAACACTGGGTTCACCGGCCGAAATTTGAACTGCGCTGTCCTTTACGTCGGTACCTGCTACGGGATCCTCTACTTGAGCTAGCCCAGTACTCTCTGTAACCATAACATCAATGTTAGCAATAACAATGAAAATGAGAGTATATGGCACATCTTTGTTCTCTTATCAAGTTGAGGATCTGAAGACGGCAAGTCTTGGACAAGCCAATTAGGGATGAGGGTTCCTCGGTCATGGTGGTTACACCCTCACGAGGCATCCCAATAGCAGGAACTTCAAGGCCCTCCTGTTAGGCCAGCTCTTGGATTATCTCCTCAATGTGGGGGAAAGTTGTAGCTTTGCTACTGGTAGCTACCCCTGTAGAAGAAATTCAAATGAAATGTTAAAACATCTTCCCAACTTGATGGAGAAATAGTTAAGAAGGATAAAAGAAATACCCTCAGCGGTGGCAACCTCTCCCGATGGGGAAACCATCGTAGGGACATACACCTGCATCTCTTCCTCCGAAATATGCAAGAATTTGCTGATTTCAGGAAGAGTGGGTTCATCGCCGAAGCCAACTTCTTCGCCATAATAATATCCGTGCTCCTCAGACGATGAAGATAACACTTGGACCCAAGAAGTCTCAGTGATTGGGGCTTTATCACTAAGAACTCCAGTAGTGAGGCTAGGCTCCGCAACCCGGGAAGTAGGCATTAGAACACTGGGAGAACCCGGTTGCTATGCCTCCATCCCTTTCTTCTGAGCCGAAGAAGTTGCAGGCTGATCAACCCCTTCGACCATGGGAGATTCGCCTGCAGGCTCTCCCTCCGCCAGGATTGCAGGGCTCCTACTGCACGCAAACCTCGGGGACGAAGTGTTGGGGCTGCCTCCTCTTCTTCTTCCTCCTCCTGCTCCTCAGCACCAGGAGGGATTATTTCAGGCATCCAGGCTGAAGCTTCAACCTCAGATCCTTTTTTGGCCTTCTTCGGGCTGGGCTCGTCTTGGGAAGTAGAGGCTCGAGGACGCTTGGACACAACGTGTTGAGCCCTCCGAACGGGGTGTTCCTCTGTGACTCCTACTACAGGCTCAGATATCGAAGTCACCCCCTCCTGCTGGTCTCTCTCATTGCCTTCCTTTCCACTTCCCTCTCAGCCTCTTGGTACTCGCTTATTCCTCGCATGCGGCTCTTGGAACCCGACTTGACTTTATACGATGCCTTAATACTCTTGATACAAGAAGTATTCATTCCAAAGTCGGGTACCCTGCTGGCAAGGAAATATCATGTACAGAAGCTAAGGCTTGTATAGCAATTAAGCGTCCTATGAGGTAAACTGAAGATGACCCTTGTTCCCCCAGCTACACTGTATACCATGCCTGAGCGCCTTCAAATAGGTTACTGTTGAAGCGAAGGCCAGTGTTCAGGTTGTCGACATATAATTGATCATAGCCGAACTGCCTAGCACAACGACTTGGCATGTAAGGCTCGATCGTACACGAATCACCTTACTGAAAGATCAGATATCCGGGTCGGATGTTGATGAGCCACTAGAAGACACTAGAGGTAACCGCGTGAAATCATTCGGTCCTGCAAGGTCAGCATACTTATCCCCATAGGACACACCAGAGATCTCGGGGAAGCATCTATCAAACTGATAATTCAAACTGCTCAGAATAGCTTTTCGAATATAGTACATATAATACTGTGACCAGCTCGAATCCTCCAGCCTCTGCACAAAAGGAACGAAGCCTTCTGAGGAAGACACCGCCATCATCAGTGACGGGCAGTGCATGACGTACCAGGCCATTATGTACGTGTACGAAAGCTCGACTCTGGGATTGGGAGTCTTCACTTCTGGCCTCCCCTCCGAGTCCACCATTTGCCTGCCCTGAGAGTCTACAATAGCCTCCACTTGGCACAGGCTTTTTGTCAACACCCGCAAACCACTCTAAATGCCTGCTACAATCGCTGGAAGGAGAGAGATTGACTTCCCATGCGCTAGCAGGACACCACATCGGCGATAATCACTTCATGCGACAGCGTTGATACTACACAATGCTTCAACCACAATATGAGGAAGCCCACCAATAAAACCGGTCAGATATTGGAATTCGGGCCTGATAGTGAAAACTTTCAAAGACCGTATCAAGCTTAAAAGTATCCTCATTGAACTCTATCGTATACGAGCTTGTGAAAGAACTAATCCTCTCAACAATCTCTTCATCAGTGCAAGGAGCCAGACTAGTCACTGGGCTAGACTTTTCATTTATGTCATGAAAAAAGTAGCACGATCAGGACATCTTCTTAACGGCCTTGTTCCTCCAGACGGTCGTTTGCTCGCAGATATGGAAGTGGCATAACACTTCCCAGTAAGCCTCATACACCTGAGGGTCCTCTTTCTTTAATAGGTGAAGCTCCTCATTAGTCAGGACATATTCTTTATATGTAGCATCTCCAATTACTAACCCCAAAACCTCGTATAACTCATAGAGAGCGAGCCCCATATCTCCAACCGGAGTAAAGAATATGCCCGTCAGAGGATTGTAACGCTCTAAGACACCATAAAAGTGGTAGAAGCTCTGCGGAAGGCCATACTGAACAGCCCTAACAATATGGTATAATCTCACCTGCTTCAGCAAGTCCCCGAGTTCTGTAAGAACAAAGCCAACCATCCTGCCCCACCATGACTTATCGGTAGAATGGACCCACCTGAGCGGACGAAAGTCAGTGGGAAAATCACCCCTCACCTTCAAGAATTGATTGATAAAGGTGGTGGCCAACTGAGGGGTTTCTCCTGTCAGATACTCGACCCTGACCAATCTGGATATAGCCCAAATACATCTGTGGCCAGCAGGGTATGCTTCATTTGCACCTAATTTGCTGAGGGACACGTCAGAGATAGACTTAGAGGGGTCCCACTCCATTACGCGGCGTAACGACGTGTGCTGCAGATACGCTAAGGGGTACATCCTCTCCATATTGAGAAGAAAAAACCTCCTATCCCCGATCTGGTAGAGCCATTTATAGTCTCTGTCATATAAGACCCTATCGTCCTCAGTGATAGCATCGCCGAAAAAGAAGTCGGGTTTCTTCAGTATGATACGGGTATCAGACTCGAACCGCCTATTGGTCATAATCTCTCAGAAGGTCAGCATATTAGGGTTGCTGAGATTGTCTCGACGCTCCCTTGATTTCAGAGCAAACACTAGGGGAGCCTCCTGAAGCACGAATGTAAGGTTCGGATCAGCGCTACCGACATGTCCAAAATGACACTTCTTGGACAGAGAATTGTAGGAGTATCGCACTGCAAAAAGAACAACACACAATCAGAAATCTAAAAAATTGACTAAGTGTTGAAGCTCAGACACAGGATTGAGTCTAGACGCAGAGATCAGCAAAACTCGCATCTAAACTCAAATATGCGAGGCTCGCATAAAGCCTGTGTTTTAAATTTCACAACTTAAAATTTTCTTTAAGTGTTGGACTCAGACGCGAGACTCAGTGAAGCCCGTGTCCAGCCTTAGAGACACGAGGTTCACATGAAATCCGCGTCTGAACTCCCCCACTTAGGAAAATTTTCTAAGTGTTGGGATCAAACGCAAGGCTTAACGAAGCCCGCGTTCAACAAGCAAATACGAATTCAGGCTGATGATGCGAAGACGCGGAGGTCGTCAAACCCGCGTCTTGCCTACCAGTGCAAGAGCCGCCTCTGAATGTCAAAAACACGGGCGTGAACTTTGCGTTGGCAGTTTAGTTTAAAAAAGACTTAGGAGTTAAGATAACTCTTCAAGTCCCTTAATAGTGAAAACCAATTCAATAATTTTTTTTACCTGAAAATGGGGGCTTCCTGCGTGGAAAAGCAGCCCATTTAAACCTTTGGAGCAACAACGCTCAACGACGAAGCCACAGATTTTGTTTTTAGGGCCATTTTGACCGTAAATTCTATGTAAAATAAGAAAAGAAGAAGAAGCTCTAAGCTTTTCTTAAAAAGTTCTTAAAGTTCTTGACACAGGGCTCAGCGAAAAAGAAAAAGAGTCTAATGATGACTCTTGAAAGACTGATGTATTTTATAGACACAGTAATCCACCGAGATGCGTGGCACATATCTCGAGCCCAATCTCCATCTGACGCGTAGCAATGCATCTCAAACGTGAACCTCGCGTATTAAGAGAACGGAGTCTCTTCAAGCTCCGCACGACGCGTGGCAATGCGCCTCAAACGCGAAACTCGCATACCAGAACGACGTCCCTTCAAACTCCGCCAGACACATTACGATGCGCATCAAACACGAGTCTCGTGTTTAATAGACCCGCGTTTCTCTAAAAAAGGACCACGTCTCCATATTGAAGTCTGTGTTACTTCAACAAAGTGAGAGCTGTGTCTCCACTTCGATGTTCGCGTCTCTCTAATAAATGAGAGTCGCATTTCTACTTCAGATAAGGTTCGCGTCTCTAAGATAACATGACCTATGCATCTACAAGACCTGCTTTCAGTTTTTTCTTCTGCAATCAGTTCAACAGTACATTGGCGAAAGCAGATGACTATTTTTCCTGATTCAACAATATACCAACCACCAGTTCAGAGCACCGAGAAGGTCTGGACTGCGCATCCAGACACTCACAGCGATCATTTTTGGTAACTTTAAAGAGTTTAATAGTACACTCACGAAGACTAAGATCCAGACAAGATCTATCTCAAGGTATCCCAGAAGATTGCCAGTCCAATCTTGAGAGGTTACTGTCAGCAAAAAAATCTAAAGTATTTCAAAACCCGTCCCAGTCAACCGCGGAGTTTTGAAAACTTTGAAGAGAGATATATAGACTTTCTAAAAATCACTGAGGATAAGTCATCAGAGAACAGAGTCTATACTCTAAACACGAGGCTAATCAGAGCCACCCGAGCAATGTCAAAACGCGGGGCTCGAAGCCCGCGTCTCAATATTACTGCAATGCCATGACGCGGAGCTCAAAGCCCATATCCTAGCCATCATTGCAATACCAAGACGCAGAGTTTGAAGCTTGCGTCTCAACTTCACTGCAGTGCCAAGACGCAAGATTTGAAGCCCGCGTCTCAGCTTCACTGTGATGGCAAAACACAGAGTTCGAAGCCCGCGTCTTGATATCACTGCAATCTCAAGACGCAGAGCTCGAAGCCCGCGTCTAGTAGAGTTCAAAGTCGCGTCTAGTAAGGTTCGAACCCAGCATCCAACAATACCATAACGCCAAAACGCGAGACTCGAAACCCGCGTTTTAACTACAGAAGAGCCCTGTGTTGTAGTTGTAATTGCCCTCATTATCGGGTAAGTTATCACCCACGTAATGAGGGGAGTTAACACCCATTATGGAGGGTTTTTAGGGGACAGTTTTACCCCTAAAAAATCCCAGTAAATAGCTTGGTTTGCTATTGAAGAGGGGTGGGATTCCTAATCGAATTTTGGGGGGATTCTTAGTCGAATTTTGGTCAGATTGAATTGAGGTGGAGGAACACTAATAAAGAGTCCAACTCTTCTAACAACTTACTGAGTACAAGTTTTTGCCTCAAATCTCTTTGAGATTTCATTGGATAGGAGCTGTGCTACTCCGTCCATAATCCGAAGAGAAGATTTTCAGAAGACACTGACGTTCACCGGTCAACGAAAAATAAGATTCACTTTTCACTGGCACGTGAAGAACCCAGCATTAAATAAAGAGAAGATTTGAGCTTGAATATCTTCTCTCTCTTGTAATCAAAATATTTGAGATTGTTGTCATCTTTCATTGATTCAAAGAAATTTTACGATTCACAATACCCAAATTTTTCGCGAGCAAACAGGGACATCCAGTAAAGTCAAAATCAGAATATCCAACCACTTCCAAATGATCAGGTGGCTTGTATGTAAGCTTTTAGTCCTTATTCCCTTGAAGGTATCGCATGGCTTTCTTTGCAGTTCTTCAGTGTTCCAAACCTGGATCACTTTGACATCTGCCTAACATTCCCGCTATATAAGCAATGTCAGGTTTTGTACAAACCTGAGCATACGTTAAGCTCCCAACTGCAAAAGCATAAAGAATATTCTTCATCTTTCTCTTTCTAAATCGTTACTTGGACATTGGTTCACGCAAAATTTGTCACCTTTAATAATTGGTGCTGACCCAGTGAACAATCTTTCATACAAAATCTCTCCAGAATTTTATTGATGTAGGTTTCTTAAGACAGTCCTGATATCCCTTGAGATCTGTCTCTTTCAATCTTTATGGCAATAACATAAGAGGATTCATCCATACCTTTCTTGTCAAACTGTTATGAGAGAAATCGCTTCGCTTCATGAAGCAAGCGCAATTCTCTTGAAGCAAGCAAAATATCATCCACATACAGAACTAAGAAATTTAATTTGCTCTCACTAACCTTATGTTATATACACTGATCCATAACATTCTCCGTAAAACCAAATGAAGAAATAATATTATGAAACTTTAAGTACCATTGGCGGGAGACTTGTTTTAGCCCATATATAGATTTATTAACTTGCAAACCATGTGATCATTCCCATTTGAGATGAACCCTTCTGGTTATTTCATGTAAACTTCTTCCTCTATATCTCCATTGAAGAAAGTCATTTTCACATCCACTTAATGTAGCTCCATATCAAAATGAGTCACAATGCCATGATTATTCTAAATGAATCGTTCTTTGAAACAGGAGAGAAGGTTTCATAATAATCAATTTCTTATGTTGAGTGAATCCTTTGGCTACAAGTCTTACTTTATATCTTTCAACATTGCCCGAGGAGTCTTTTTTAGTTTTAAACCCATTTGTAACCAATGGCCTTTGTTCCTTTAAGCAAATCAATAAGATCTCAGACTTGATTATTAACGATTGAATCCATCTCATCTTTCATGACGTTGTACTATAATGAGGATTTACTTCCACTTATAACCTGTGAAAACGTAACAGGATCATCTTCAATATCAATATCAATGTCAGATTCTTGCAGGTACACAAAGGAATCAGAAGAAATTGCAGGTTTCCTTATCCTATTAGATTTTCTTAATATTACATCAATAGTTTTTTGTTGATGAGCTTGAATAACTGGATCTATAGGAATATCCTCATGATGGTGTGATCCTTCAATAACTGATTATTCTTGGATTCTCAAATCCTGATGAATATCTTGAAAAACAATCAGTCTATATGAAGATTCAGGAGTGAGTTCAGAAATATGATTTTCCTCAAATACTAAATTTCGAGATTGATTACTCTTACTAATCTCATCATTCTCTAAAAACTTTGCATTTTGAGTTTTCACAATTCTTGTTGCACGAGAAAGACAATAAAATCTGTATCCCTTAGACTTTTCTGTATAGCCAATGAAATATCCACTGACTGTTCTTCGGTCTAACTTCTTCTTTTGTGGATTATAAATTCTAATTTCAGTTGGACAACCATATACATGTACATGCCTTAGACTTGGTTTCCAACCTTTTCATAACTCAAAAGGCGTTTTGAAAACTGCCTTAGTTGGAACCCTATTTATTACATATGTTGAAATTTTAAGGGTTTCATTCCACAAGGATAATGGGAGGTTGGTGTTACTAATCATACTCCTCATCAAGTTCAGTTTCATTTTTCAGTCATATCATTTTGTGATGGTGAGCCTGGCATTGTGTATTGACCAACAATGCCATGTTCCTGTAGAAACCTCGCAAATGGACTCGGTAGTTGTCCTTTTTCAGTGTACCTACTATAATATTCTCCATCTCTATCTGACTCACAATCTTAATTTGTTCACTTAATTGTTCTCTACCTCAACTTTATAGATTTTAAAAGCATCTAGTGCTTCATTCTTGTCATAAAGCAGAAAGAGATACATATATCGTGAGTATTCATTGATAAAAGTGATAAAATACCTTTGACCATTCAAGCACATTTCATAGGGACCGTTAATGTCAGTGTGTACGATCTCTAAAATATCAGAACTCCTCCTGGCATCCTTTTTAATTTTGTTGGTCTACTTTTCTTTTAACAATCCACACAAGTACCAAAATCAGTAAAATCAAGAGCCTCAAGAACTACATCATTTACCAATCTTTTAACTCTTTCAATGGAGATACGACCCAATCTCCTGTGCCACAATATGAAAGATCTCTCATTTATAACACTACACTTAATGCCAATATTATCATGCATAGTCGTAAGGCTATAATAAATGGAAAGATTTAAATAAAGTGTGAATAACCCTTCATCTAAAATACCATCACCAACAATAACAATATCTTTTAACATATGAAGGGAAGTACCAATGAAATTAAAACTGAAACCATGGAGTACAAATCATGAAACTGAAATAAGGTTTCTAGAAAAAGATGGAACATAAAAGGTCTTTTCAAGGTCTAATACAAAGCCATATCTAAGAATAAGGCTGTAGGTATCGATTGCTTTTACATGTGAACTTATCCGGTTTCCTGAATAGATAAAGCATTCACTTTTCGTTGGTTTTCTTTGGTTTAAGAAGTCATGCATGGTATTGGCAATATGAATTATATTATTAGAATGAATCCACCAAGTGTTATGAGAAACATGAACCACATTAGATTTGTAACACACTAAAGAGATGAGATTACCTTTCTTTTCAAGCCAAGCATTAAATTTAGGACAACTCTTCTTCATGTGTCCTTTTTTCTTGCAAAAGAAGCACTTGACAACGCCCTTACTGACTTGATTAAGGGGTGCATTTGCCTTGCCTTTACCTTTCTTGGCTGGTTTCTTTTCTTGAGTCGTCAAATGAGTACTTTCAATTCTTTCTTGATTCAGTCTTCCTTCCTCTTGAATACGCATGGCCAAAAGTTCATTTACTGACCACTTTTTCTTACGTGTATTGTAAGAAATCTTGAAAGGTCCATACTCAGACGGAAGAGAGTTAAGGATGAAGTGAACCAGAAATAACTCAAACATCTCAATCTCCAATAACTTAAGTTGAGCAGCAATATCTCTCATTTTCATTATGTGCTCACGCACTCCTTTGGTACCATTGAACTTCATAGAACACATCTTTATTATCATGGTGCTAGCTAATATCTTGTCAGAAGTCTCAAACAGTTCTTCAATAATTTTGAGATATTCTTACAATTTAGCCCAATCAGGAATCGAACCATGAATACTTTTCCCAACATGAAACTTAATAAACATCAAATTAAGCGATTAGATCGCTCCCAACGTTCATATGATATTTTCTCAATTTGGGTGCTTGATTATGTAGGAATTGGTGGCTCATCCACACGAAGTGCTAAATCAAGATCCATGCACTTTAATGTAAGGAGAATTTCCTCTTTCCAATCAGCATAGTTATCACCATTAAGAAAAAATATACGAGATGAATCAAAATTTGAAATAGATACAAATTGCACTGCAAAATAAATAACAAAGCTTACTAAACGTGCAATGAAATAAAGATGAAATTTTTACTCATTAAATTAATCCAAACAAAAAAAAAACATGTCATCATAACCTTTCCTGTGGGCATAGATTATGACATATAATTTTTTTTAATGATTACTTTATAATGGTAGTATTTTATTTTTCATGTGAAAATTTTTTAGACCTGTAGACAACTAGAATTATTTTTTTTAAACATAGTTCACTATCACATTCTAATTAAACACAAATATAATAATCACCTTGTGAGGTTAATTACTATATTTTCATATTTAATTAAGTTATTGATGTCATAAATGTATGTGACTAAAATTAAATTTTTGTCACTTAACATCATCATAATCAAGAATGTTGTGGTAATTACTTAATTAATCAAATGTTACTTTAATATGACATCAAAATTGAATAAAATTAATGTCAATCATGTATAAGTAATGATTCTAATTAAAAACTACTTATAAAAGAAGAACTTAATCCATACATGTTATTCATATCATTTAAAAATTCAATTTATCTCAAATAGATAATTATGAGAATTAAATAGCAAATTTATCTCAAATAGATAAATATGTTACTTTAGGATCTCATTACAAACAGCCCCCTAAATTGTAATATTACATTTCTGCACTGATTCTATAAATTTTGAATTGCAAAAGATCTTAAAATTAATTTGGACTAATACTGTAGATACTAAATTTCTATAGAACTATAAAAAAAGTCTCTGCATTCAGATTTTATTTTCAGGATAGTCACAGAATGTAAATTGCATTTGCATAAAGTTACTGAAATATTGACAGTAAGTCCAGAATCTAAATGAAATTAAGTTTCTGGTATAATTCTAGTTTATCAAGGATTCTAATATAAAAGAGACTCGAAATTCCAACATACTAATGATTGGATTTATCTTTATTCTCCAATAATTAATGAGATAACATCCAACAAGCATACTATTAGAATATGTCATCCAGTAAAGAGACAATAAACATTATTTGCATTGAATAAAATTTTCAGTCGTCTGCATATAATAACCCTAAGCCATGCAATATGTACAGAGTAATAAGCAAAAGAAATAGAATTTTATCTTTCTATTTCTTTTATTTTATCTCTATTTTATCTTATCATGCATGTTTAAAAATAGAGATAAATTCAACCATGAAAGAAAGAAATTCAAATCCTTTCAATTAAACAAGAGATAAGAATCAAATAAATCAAGACTCTTGTTAATATTTAAATAACCAAAAGATTAAATTATCCTTTCACAAGATAAGCAAGATTGAGCTGATTGCTAAACTAGAGATAAGACTCTTATACCAAATATTAGCAATTTTCAAAATAGATTGATTATATAAAAACTTAAGAGTAGAAGGAATAGATCGTACCTCCAGCCATACCAATCAAATTCAAATTCTTGCTGTAATAAAATAAATAACACTAGAATTTTGAGATTCTTGGTTAGTCTATCCAAAATTTTATATCCATGAAAATATGAAATCTCACAGACTTTTGTAGACTAGAGACATTTATCCCTTAAGAATAAATTTTTTTTCTTGATATATCCTCTTCCCATTAAAAAGGACATATGAATAGAAGTAAGATGGATGGTTGTAACTCCCCAAACTGCCTCTCACATTTTAGGAAAAATAATTGTTAGTAGTTTTTTCTTTTAAACTTTTAATGAGCCATAAAACTGAAAATTTGTTATCTTTTATCAAAATAAAATAATATGCAACACCACAACCACCCATTAGTAATGCATGCGAATTTCTTTTTAAAATAAATTAATAGTAATTTGGCATGACACGAGTAGAACTCAAAATTCGAATATTTTGACTAACCATAAATTATTATTTTTTACTTCTTGTAGTTTGTCAAAGAGGACTCAAGTCTAGACTAGAAAAGTTTGTCACCTTAGAGACCTGATGATATATTTTATTTCATTATTAACTCTTTAATGAAACAAATTGGTATACTCCATTTATTTTTCCAAAAGGAAGAAACTTCAGTTATTTTTATTACAATGACACCCTTAAGTTGATGTGAGTGCATAATGCAAATTGGTCAAAGGGCATGTAATCTGGGCAGAGTTGAGAAGAGAAAGGGAGAGAAATACCCCTTTCAAGCCAATGGCTCCTAAGGCCCGCAAGCACCACGAACAAAAACCAGGAGGCTTGGGGCCTGTTTGGATTGGAAACCTCAAACTTTGAAAACCCCAAACTTTGAAATCTGACACGGGGGATTTTCACGTGGGGTCCGCAAACGAGAGGAAACCCTGCGCAGCGGCATAGAGGAATTCAGTAATGCCTCTTTCTGTAAACTTGTTTTGGTTGGAAAGCTGCGAAAAGGCTCTTTGGGGCCCGCTTTTAGTGTTCTTGATCAGAAATAGGGGCTGGTTTCTTGAAATCAAATAGTCAAGATCCCAAAAAAATATGTTTACAATGAAGGATTTGAGGCACCATCCCAAAATATTAATTTTTTAAATAGAGTTACTCAAATCCTTATATACCCAAGATCATCTCCTTGTCTAGCCGATGTGGGACTATTTATTCGACTCAAATCCCAACATACAATATCTTAGAAAACTATTATTTTTAATAGTCTTCTCTGTAACCCTTCTTTAAAGCCAACTAGGCATAGCTCAATCAAGAAGCCTTTTTGTAACACCCCATACTCGGTATACGTACCCAGTTATGTATCCTGATTTTTTGGAGCGTATTTTTTTATTTTATTTTATTTTCTGTTATTTAATTTCCTACTCATATAGCAATACTGCATGATTTGACTGTTTGGTATTCAGATTTGATTAATTTTAGTTTCAAATATTATTTTTTAATATTCTAGATTTTTCATGATTTTCTGGAATTTTTCGGAATTAAATTGTAAATCTTCAAAACCGGTGTCGGCCAGTATCACTGGTTGATTCCAGAAATTTTAATTCACAATTGGAATCAAATTTTTGGATTCCGCTTTCACATTCCTTCTTAAAATTATATTTTCTTCCTTCAGGCATTTTCTGGGATTTTTCAGATTTTATCAAAAATCCAGCCTACCCGGTGTAGACACCGTTCACAGTAAATTCCAGGATTTTTATTTTGAAAATGCAATTGAATTTCTGAAAACCGATTTCACCAAAAATCTTTATATAATATTTATTATTTTTGAGAATTTTTGGGAGACTTTTTGAGATACTTCAATTTTTGGACTTTCCCGGAGTTTTCGGTGTTTTCCCAGATACCGGAAATTTATCCATATATTCCACTTTTCTCTTTTTCTCATTTTCTCTCTCCTTCCTCAAACGCGAGTTTTGCCAACTGGACTCAGCAATTAATGCGGAGACCTCCCCCTTGCTGCAATAAATGCTTATGGGCTAAATCAACTCAAGTCCAATCACAATATCTTTTTCTCTTCTTTAAACGCGAATTTGTATTCTCTCCTTTTTGAACGCAGCAGAATTTCCGCGTCCAGCTTTGGCAGCCCATGCGCGGGCTTTTCTACATGGAGACGCAAGTCTTCATGCTTGTATTCTTGCGTTTTGAATGGAGTGGCAACAATATATATTATTATATAACTATTCCCCCCATATATATATATCACTCCCATCTTCTCTCTCTTACATTATCTCTTCTCCTCCTTCATTTGCAGCCAGCACAAGCCACAGAAAACAGCAGCCAAGCTCTTCTTGGCTGGCCACTTTCTCCATTTTTTTCCAACACTAAATTCCACCATTCTCCCCTCCATATACTCCTCCATTCCAACTACAACAACAAACCAAAACATCATCTCCATCACCATCTTATTCCTCTTCTTCTCCACCAAAGAACCCATTTTTCTCCACCAAACTTCACCACCATCTCCACCACCCCCTGCACCACCGTAGCCACCACCAAGCATACCATCTTCACCTCCTCGTCAACCTCTTTCCGGCGGACTATAGATTCGTCCCCCGTAACATCGTTTGCAAAATCTCATTTTGTCAAGTTGAGCTAGACTTGCACCTTCAACCTCTTTCCTTCTCTTGTGAAGACCGGCCACTCCTTTTGGATTGGGGCGCGTTCTTCTTCGTTGGCAAGACTCTGGGCCGGTACCCTCCTTTTGGATTGGGGCCGAGCTTTATCACCGTAGATTTTCCGGTAATCGTTCGCGATTATTCCGGTAATCGTTTTGGTAACAAACTTGGCAAAGAACTCATCTTCCTCACTTGGCATTTCTTACAGGACGTCGGACGCATTTTAGGCGAGTAACTCTACTCGCCAAGACTTGGATACTATTTTCATACTTGTAATTTTATCAAATAACGCAACCCTCAAAAGTCAGGTTCTGCTCTCTGTTTTGCACTCTGTTAGTCGACTTGACCCAGTCATTAGTCGACTTGAACCCTTTATTAGTCGACTACCCCCTTATCCCAAGTCGACTAACTCATTGAAACGCAACCTTACTTCTGAAACGCGACTTCATTAGTCGACTAGCCATTTCTCCCTAGTCGACTAACTCTTTCCTGAAGACGCGATCTTGTGAGACGCGGTCTTGTGAGACGCGGCCTTGTGAGACGCGGTCTTGTGAGACGCGGCCTTGTGAGACGCGGCCTTGTGAAATGCAGCCTCACTAATCGACTAACCCTTTTTTCTAGTCGACTAACTTTTCTCCTGAAGACGCGACTCTTTGAAACGCGACCCTATTAGTCGACTTGGCCTTCCCCTATAGTCGACTAACTCCTCTATAAGTCGACTACTTGCCTCTCCCTAGTCGACTAACTTTGGCTATTTGTTGTGGTTAATCACTTTCTTGGAAATGAACCTTATACTCGAGACATGTATTATATATTGTTATTTCATGGCATGTTACTTGACAAATATCACCCTTTGTCATGCTATCTCTTGACACCAGGCATGACACACTCGACTTTTATAAATTATCACGATAACGGGAATGATAACCGGACTTCATGATTTACCAACTTGATTTTACGTGATAGTACACATTGTACTCCTGATACTCCCTCCTGTCTTCATAATATTCCGGACTTGCTCCTGTTCATTCCCGAAATCTGATAATTATCTAAATAACTCTTAAAATAAGACAACTTGCATCGGGTCGGGGGAAATATGCGGCTATCAATATATGTTCATGTTTACAGTGGTATTAGGTATGTTGTGCAACTAAATTTCCGGTCTGACCTGTGGGCCTCCAGGCGACCGAGGGGAGTGCTGGCTCCCTCCTTCCTGGTACTATCATGATAAGGGCATACATAAGTCCCTCCTGTTAGCCTTGCGGCAGGTTCTGTCCACCAAGCAACGGAACATCCTGGGCCGTGGTCCCGGGTATGCACGGGACCCACTGTAAACATAGTTCGTTGATACCCCCGCTGGTTTCCAATAACAATCTTGCTTTACTTGGATATGGATCTATGTGTGCTGGGACGCTAGTTCACATAGCTAGATATCAGGGTAAGACGAGTAATAATAATAATAAAAGACGCTAACTGTGGGTGTTGTATGCGCTTGGATCACGGTGACATGAGATAAAGGTATATAGATGAGGGTTTCCTTGTTTGGATTATTCCCTCGAGGTACTAGTCTCATGGGGCCGTAACTTAAGCTTATACAATGCCTTTCCGTTATGACGTGTTGTGCTTCCTTTACTTGCTGGCTGATTATTCATGATACTGCATCAACTCTCCTACTCATATCTCTTATGCCACTCGGCTGTAACCTGATCATTTGTTTGGGAGGTCCTGACTCCCTTGAATTTGTATGTTCAGGTTCTGAAGCGTGGATTGAAGTGGAGCCCTCCACTGAAGATCAAGCCTATTTCTTGGAACAAGCTGATTTGCCCTAGCTCCTTCCGTTCCTGAATCCTTTTGCTAGTTCGGGGATCTTCTTATCAGCCCGTGAGCACCTTTTGTTGTACCAATTGTAATTTTTACTTTTGTATCTGGCTGTGATATAATGTACATGTATCAGTATATCACGCTCTGTGATGACTTTGTAATCTTTATGTTGGAATGTATTTTGCCTCGTGCTTCCGTACTCTTTTACTTGCATGTATTGTTGCTTAGCGTATATACGTGAGGGTACTTCCGACCTGCGTATGTACGTCGCAGTAACGTCTCCGTACCCTTCGGATCGGGGCGTTACAGGTTGGTATCAGAGCCTAGGCTCTCACACCTACAGTACAACCAAATTGCAAATTAATGGGATCTTAATTTGCAGTTGGGGTGCATGAGTTTCGGTTAAACATTCCAACTACAAAGTTATCTATTTCTTCTTGATATTCCTTCCCTCGATTCCTAAAGTCTATCTATCTTCTGCTTTCACTCCTCTTTTCAGACATCTTTTACCAACATAGATATGGATAGGAGGGCAGGACGTAACAATTCTAGGCAGCCACAGAATGGACCCACAGGGGGAAATGCTGATATTCTTAGGGTTATCCAGAATATGGTGGAGAATCAACAAAGGCAGACCGAACTCCTCCGGCAAGGATTGATAGCAGTTCCTCAAGAACGGAGGCCAGGCAACGTGTCAGACTTCAGGCGGTTGCAGCCGGCAATATTTACGGGGGGAGAAAGACCGCTAGATGCCGAGCAGTGGCTAATTGACACAACAGATCTCTTGAAGGCAGCACGGGTCCCAGAGGAAGATAAGGTGGAAGTCGCCAAGATCCAATTAAAGGATGTGGTTAGAAACTGGTGGTTAGCTGAAGAAGCGAGACTGGATAAACCCATCACTTGGGACCAGTTCTCTAAAAGCTTTTATGATAGATTCTTTCCTACCACAGCTCAGAAGGAGATGGAAGAGCAATTCATCCGACTTCAACAATGGAACCGGTCTGTTGATGAATATGCTGCTGAGTTCTTAAGGCTGAGTCGTTTTGCTCCGTATATGATAGCTGATGAGGAGAAACGGGCAAGCAGATTTTAGCAGGGCTTACAAATGGATATTCATGTCCTTTTATTCCCCAGCAGCTGAAAACATATTCCCAGGTCCTCACTGTAGCTCGGGAGGTGGAGCGAGGATTGGAGAAAAAGAATCTTGATCAGATGAGAAACCAGGCCATGAAGAGGCCATTTCAACAACTGGGCAGAGGAGGTCCAGTCAGGGCTGTAAGGGCCCCAATGGTTAGAAGACCATATCGACCAGCCCCTCCTCAGACAACTCAAATAATTCCTGTTTGTAATTATTGCCAGAGGCCAGGTCACTTGCAAAAGAATTGTCGCAGGGCTAATGGGTTGTGCCTGGCATGTGGATCCGGTGATCACACAATAGAAGGCTGTCCCCTTAAGATAACTGGGATGATGAACAGGACCCTACCGGCACTTCCTGCACCTATTGGACAGAGGAACCCAGGGCCGGTGGTCAGAAGGGCCCCTCTCCCTCTACAACAACGGGCTTTTCGCCCAGCTCCAAGGGGAGGAAAAACAACTGTAGGTCGTGGAAGAGGACGGGCCTACAACTTAACAGCGGAAGAGGCCCAAACTTCTGGAGAAGTGGTAACAGGTAAAATTTTGGTGCACTCTAAACCTGTCTTAACCCTCTTTGATTCTGGTGCTTCTCATTGTTACATATCAGAAAGTTTCATTGCTTTGAACTCTATACCTGTTGAATATTTAGACCACCAGTGGGAGATTAGTACCGGTAATGGGGTAGTCATCTCTAATAAAATTTGTGTAGATTGTCCGGTGGAACTGTGTAACAGGACATTAGCAGTGGATATGCTCGTGCTGGATACTAAAGGGTACGACATAATCTTAGGCATGACTTGGCTCAGCAAATACCATGCGGTTATTGATTGTCGAAACAAGAAAGTCATTTTCAGAATGCCACTTCAGCCTGAGTTCCAATTTGAAGGAGAACATAAACCTGCCAAGGGAAAACACAGATGATTGCTGCTGAGATTCAGAAAAAGGGAGTACCAGTCTGGAATGAGTTTCCAGAAGTATTTAAGGAGATCTCAGGACTTCCACCCGATAGAGTGATTGAGTTCTCTATCGATATCATTCCGGGCACAGTCCCAATATCTAAAGCTCCATACAGAATGGCGCCCACTGAATTAGAAATTCTAAAGAAGCAGTTACAGGAATATTCTGATAAGGGATTGATTAGACCAAGTACTTCACCATGGGGAGCTCCGGTGCTATTGGCCAACAAGAAAGATGGTGGTAAGCGGTTGTGTATAGACTACAGAGAATTAAACAAGGTTACCATCAAGAATAAGTATCCCTTACCAAGAATTGATGATCTTTTTGATCAACTTCATGGGGCCCGGGTGTTTTCAAAATTGGATTTGCAATCAGGTTATCACCAACTGAAGGTGAAGAAAGAAGATATTCCGAAGACAGCATTCCGAACTCGCTATGGTCATTATGAATTTCTAGTCATGCCCTTCGGAGTAACCAATGCCCCAGCTGTTTTTATGGATTTAATGAACCGAGTTTTCTCGCCATATTTGGACCAGTTTGTCGTGGTGTTCATCGATGATATCTTAATATATTCTAAGAACGACAGAGAGCATGCAGAACACTTGAAAATAGTGCTACAAACTCTCCGGCAGGAACAACTTTATGCAAAGGAAAGCAAGTGTGAGTTCTGGTTAGACCATATAGCTTTCTTGGGCCATATAGTTTCAGAAGAAGGAATTTCAGTTGACCCTAACAAAATTCAGGCAGTTAAAGATTGGCCAATCCCCAGGACAGTAACAGAAATTAAAAGCTTTATTGGATTAGCCGGATATTACAGAAGATTTGTACAAGACTTCTCCAAAATCGCAGCCCCTTTAACAAAGCTCACCAGAAAGGGAGAAAGGTATCAATGGTCAGAGGAGTGTACTGCAGCATTTGAACAATTGAAGGAAAGACTAATTTCAGCTCCAATATTGAAGACTCCCTCGGGAAAAGGAGGGATGGTTATATATAGTGATGCATCCGGAAAAGGCCTAGGATGTGTACTAATGCAGCATGGTCATGTCATAGCTTATGCATCTAGGCAATTGAAACCACATGAGAGAAATTACCCAACCCATGACTTAGAACTGGCGGCGGTAATATTTGCATTGAAGATTTGGAGACACTACCTTCTGGGAGACAAAGTATTGATCTATACTGATCATAAGAGTCTCAAGTATGTCTTCACACAGAAAGAATTAAACATGAGGCAACGGCGGTGGCTTGAATTGATGGCCGACTATGACATAGACTTACAGTACCATCCCGGTAAAGACAATACGGTCCCAGATGCATTAAGCAGGAGACCAGAGAACAAAGTATTATTACAACTTACTCAACAGAAGGAATTGCTTCGAGAAATCATAAAGTTGGACTTAATACTACTACAAGGAGCTGATGAGTCAGGTCAACTAATGACCTTTCAGGTTCAACCAACACTGATGAGTGAAATCAAGGAAGCCCAAAAGGGAGACGCCAGATTACAGAAATTCAAGACTCAAGTAGAAGCTGGATTAAGAACAGACATCCGTATTCATTCAGATGGTGCACTTTATTTTGGTGACAGAATCTGTGTACCCCAAGGGGAGGTTCGGCAGAAAGTTTTGGCAGAGGCACACAGTTCGGCGTATTCCATACACCCAGGAGGAAATAAAATGTATCAAGACTTAAAGAAGAAGTTTTGGTGGAATGCCATGAAGAGGGAGATAGCCCAGTATGTGGCAAAATGCTTGGTTTGTCAGCAAATAAAGGCAGAACATCAGAGAACAGCTGGACTTCTACAACCATTGCCGATACCCGAATGGAAGTGGGAACATATCACCATGGATTTTGTTACAGCTCTACCCCGCAGTCCTAAGGGTAACAATGCTGTATGGGTGATCGTTGACCGCCTCACAAAAGCAGCTCACTTCCTACCTTTCAGAGTAGGTCAGTCAACAGAAGTTCTTGCAGAAAAATATATGAAAGAAATTGTTCGTCTACATGGAATTCCAGTTAGCATTGTGTCAGATAGAGACACGAGATTCCGATCACATTTCTGGGAAAGTCTCCAAGAAAATTTGGGAACTCGTCTGAAATTCAGTACCTCATATCATCCCCAGACAGATGGACAATCTGAACGGACTATCCAAATCCTTGAAGACATGTTACGAGCCTGCATGATAGAATTTAAAGGGTCATGGAAGACTACATTCATCTGGTAGAATTCTCTTATAATAACAGCTATCAGGCCAGTATCAAGATGGCTCCATTTGAAGCACTATATGGCAGGAAATGCAGGTCACCAATATGTTGGGATGAAGTCGGCGAAAGAAGACTTATGGGACCAGATATTCTAGTTCAGACAACAGATAAGGTCAGAATTATCAGAGATCATCTCCGGGCAGCACAGAGCCGGCAGAAGAGTTGGGCAGATACTAATAGAAGACCGTTGGAATTCAAAACAGGTGATCATGTGTTTTAAGGATATCACCAACCAAAGGGGTAATCCGATTCGGTACTCGCGGGAAACTTAGCCCAAGATACATCAGCCCATTTGAAATCTTGGATCGCGTGGGAGATGTGGCTTACCGATTGGCATTGCCCCCATCTTTAGAGGGAGTACATAATGTATTCTATGTGTCACAGTTGAGGAAGTATGTCAAGGATGAAAATCACATTCTAGATCACTCAGAATTGGAACTACAACCAGATTTATCTTACAAGGAGCAGCCGATGGCCATTCTGGATAGGAGTGTCAAAACATTGAAAAATCGGGAAATACCATTGGTACTAGTTTCCTGGAATAGGCATGCCCGAGGAGAAGCTACATGGGAACAAGAGGATATTATTCGTGAACGTTACCCCCAACTCTTTCCATCTTAGTTGGTAAAATTCCTTACCCCTATTCCTTCCTGTCTTCACATCCCCATTATCGAAATTTCGAGGACGAAATTTTTTGATAAGGTGGATGGATTGTAACACCCATACTCGGTATACGTACCCAGTTATGTATCCTGATTTTTTGGAGCGTATTTTTTTATTTTATTTTATTTTCTGTTATTTAATTTCCTACTCATATAGCAATACTGCATGATTTGACTGTTTGGTATTCAGATTTGACTAATTTTAGTTTCAAATATTATTTTTTAATATTCTAGATTTTTCATGATTTTCTGGAATTTTTCGGAATTAAATTGTAAATCTTCAAAACCGGTGTCAGCCAGTATCACTGGTTGATTCCAGGAATTTTAATTCACAATTGGAATCAAATTTTTGGATTCCGCTTTCACATTCCTTCTTAAATTTATATTTTCTTCCTTCAGGCATTTTCTGGGATTTTTCAGATTTTATCAAAAATCCAGCCTACCCGGTGTAGACACCGTTCACAGTAGATTCCAGGATTTTTATTTTGAAAATGGAATTGAATTTCTGAAAACCGATTTCATCAAAAATCTTTATATAATATTTATTATTTTTAAGAATTTTTGGGAGACTTTTTGAGATACTTCAATTTTTGAACTTTCCCGGAGTTTTCGGTGTTTTCCCAGATACCGGGAATTTATCCATATATTCCACTTTTCTCTTTTTTCCATTTTCTCTCTCCTTCCTCAAACGCGAGTTTTGCCAACTGGACTCAGCAATTAATGCGGAGACCTTCCCTTGCTGCAATAAATGCTTATGGGCTAAATCAACTCAAGTCCAATCACCATATCTTTTTGTCTCTTCTTTAAACGCGAATTTGTATTCTCTCCTTTTTGAACGCAGCAGAATTTCCGCGTCCAGCTTTGGCAGCCCATGCGCGGGCTTTTCTACATGGAGACGCAAGTCTTCATGCTTGTATTCTTGCGTTTTGAATAGAGTGGCAACAATATATATTATTATATAACTATTCCCCCCATATATATATATATCACTCCCATCTTCTCTCTCTTACATTATCTCTTCTCCTCCTTCATTTGCAGCCAGCACAAGCCACAGAAAACAGCAGCCAAGCTCTTCTTGGCTGGCCACTTTCTCCATTTTTTTCCAACACTAAATTCCACCATTCTCCCCTCCATATACTCCTCCATTCCAACTACAACAACAAACCAAAACATCATCTCCATCACCATCTTATTCCTCTTCTTCTCCACCAAAGAACCCATTTTTCTCCACCAAACTCCACCACCATCTCCACCACCCCCTGCACCACCGTAGCCACCACCAAGCATACCATCTTCACCTCCTCGTCAACCTCTTTCCGGCGGACTATAGATTCGTCCCCCGTAACATCGTTTGCAAAATCTCATTTTGTCAAGTTGAGCTAGACTTGCACCTTCAACCTCTTTCCTTCTCTTGTGAAGACCGGCCACTCCTTTTGGATTAGGGCCGCGTTCTTCTTCGTTGGCAAGACTCTGGGCCGGTACCCTCCTTTTGGATTGGGGCCGAGCTTTATCACCGTAGATTTTCCGGTAATCGTTCGCGATTATTCCGGTAATCGTTTTGGTAACAAACTTGGCAAAGAACTCATCTTCCTCACTTGGCATTTCTTACAGGACGTCGGACGCATTTTAGGCGAGTAACTCTACTCGCCAAGACTTGGATACTATTTTCATACTTGTAATTTTATCAAATAACGCAACCCTCAAAAGTCAGGTTCTGCTCTCTGTTTTGCACTCTGTTAGTCGACTTGACCCAGTCATTAGTCGACTTGAACCCTTTATTAGTCGACTACCCTGAAAAACACCTAGAGGGGGGTGAATAGGTGTAAGTGCTAATCTAAGAAACTTAATGCAAACTAAGTGCGCTAAATGCGGAAGCTAATGCAAATTATGCACAAACTAATACAATACAACAAGTGTAGCCGAATTCCCCTTGCGAGGCTCTGGACTAACTCCCCTTGATTCCCCTTGAAATGGGTTGAGGCGCTATGTGAAGCTCTTGTTGGAAGAGTACAAGTTAGGCACACACACACAGCAATCCAAGCAATAAGAAATATGTGCACACACAATCAAGCCAAGCAATCAAGGATAAATTACAATATGAAAGATGCAAGGCAACACAAGCAATGTATATAATATGAATGCTATGAAAGTATGATGCTTGTATGAAATGATGCTTTGCACAAATGTAAAGAGAGAGAGTTAGAGAGACAATGGATCAAAACGCAAACACCAAGATTTGTTTCGAGGTTCGAGCACCTTGCTCTACATCCCCGCCTACACCACCGTGTAGGATTTCCACTATCTCAACTCCCACCGAGGGAACCTCTACCAAAGAGGATTTCTTACAACTCTAGGAGTACCAAACTCCTCTCTCAACAACAACCTCCTCACAACCGAGGGGTTAGGCCCGTAGCCAATACAACAACCAATCC
This sequence comes from Agave tequilana, assembly GCA_038442645.1. NCBI lineage: Eukaryota > Viridiplantae > Streptophyta > Magnoliopsida > Asparagales > Asparagaceae > Agave > Agave tequilana. The sequence goes on from JAVJIF010034455.1 coordinate 94,145, forward strand.
ACAACACCTCTATCGAAGAGGCTCACAACCAACACTATCACCTCACACTTGAGGGATACAACTCAATCACCCGATCACCTCTACCGAAGAGGGATTCACAAATAAAAGGGTGTTTACAACAAAGAGGTTTACAACAAACAACCTCAACTCTTCTCTTTCTTTTTCTCTTTTCTTTTTCCACAAAAACAAGATCCTAATAGTTTAGGATAGAAGATAGCTCAAGTGTGGAAAACTAGGTGTTTGGAAAACTAGCAACAAAGAAAATCACTTGGGAAAAAACTTCCAAAATATATAGAATGAAAACCAAGACAAATCTCCCAAAATATTCTTTTCTTTGATTTTTTCAAAAACCTAAAACAATAAAGATTGAAGAATTAAAGCCCCAAACACTTTTGAAAACTTGTTTTAAAACCTCTAGAAACCAGAAATTTTTCTCCTTAAAAAACTTAGCCAAAATCCCCAAAGAGATGGAGTTTATATAGGCCAAACAGAAAACTAGCCGTTAGAGCTGAGCTGGCAGCTCTGACAGGCGTCGGTCGACCGGCCCGGTCGACCGCCAACGGTCAGAAAAGTGACCGTTGGGCACTAGCGGTCGACCGGCCCGGTCGACCGAAACATCCTGAGAGTTGAACTCTCAACTCGGTCGACCGGTCCGGTCGACCGACTACAATGTGTAGCCAGCGTGCACGTCTGTGCACATCGGTCGACCGACCCGGTCGACCGGCCACTTGGTGCGGTCGACCGGTCCGGTCGACCGAACAGGCCTGGCAGGCACAGTGCAGAACTGCACAGATACGGGATTTGAAAATAGGTCTTTTCACTCAATAAAAATCCCATAAATTCACAGTAAATCTAAAAAATAGTTTTAATCACAATAAAAACTGTTTTTCTAAAACTTGTTTTATCATTTTACTTTGATAACCAAACTTGTGATAAAAATTTCAAGACATATATCAATCATATCAATTCATCTTTGTGTCTTGCCAATTTTATCAAAAACAAAACCTTGTATTTTGTCAAACTTGATTTTTTCAAAACATGAATAGGGATCTCAAAATAAGTTTGTCTAGCAAGTTTAAAGCATGTATGTATATCTAGAACATATCTAATATACATAGGTATAAGGTAAACTTGTTTTGATCTATTATTCATGAAAACCAAAAACCAAATCATGAAACGTGTGTGTTTTGTGCACTTGAGCATATCAACTAAACTAAGCTTTACAAATATGGATCTAAACACAAACTCTAAACTAGATACCTAAGTCTTCTTGACGATCTTCATCTTCAAGTAGACTCGGTCCAAACTCCGTGATTCTCCAAGTGCAAAGGTATGATCTTTAAGCTTTGGCACCGGAATCATCAAGAATAGCTTCTAATCATCTTGTTGAAGCTAATCACCAACCTACTATCCTGTTAATGATCTGAAACTTAGAAACACAAGAATATTAGTAAACATAACTACATGAGTGTTGATCATCATCAAAACTAGAGTGGAAGGCCATTGGGCCAACAATCTCCCCTTTTTGATGATGACAAAACTCATGGAGTTATATATGCATGGATTAAAGTTAAGCTTCAAGAAAGCTCCCCCTTAACTCATGCATAGGGATAAACAATAAATATATGCAATGAATATTAAACATGAAACATGCGTATGCATAAACAATAAATGGTTCTAGATATCAAATGGAATATTCAAAACAAAATAAGCTCTAGATACCAATTACAAAGCAAACTCTATAAATCAATTAAACTTAATATTCTTGATATTCTTAAGATTAAAACATAATATATGCATAAACATAAGCATGCATATAAAACTTCATAAATCTTTCTCCCCCTTTTTGTCAATCATCAACAAAGGGGTAATCAAAACCATAAATAAAACGAGGGGTAAAAATCTTTCTTCCCCTTTATGTCAAACAAAACAATGCAAACAATGTTCTCCCCCTTTTTGTCTAAAACAAAAAAAATCAATAAGGGGTGACTACAAACATGATATCAATTAAAAATATGTCAATGAAGCATCTTGATACCAATAAACAAGAATCAATATATGTTATATGCTATATACATTCATGAAGAGGAAGACGCTAAGTTAGCTTCCCTACACATATGCATTACATGAAGAAGGGATGACAAGCCCCAATTCACATAACACATATTATGTAATGCATAAGAGGAGATGTGAAGCTCCCCCTACACACGTATATCATATAAAGAAGAGTTATCAAGCTCCTCAATTTATAATATACTCAACATGAATCTATATGTAAGAGAGATGTTAAGCTCTCCTTGCATATACAAATCAAAACTTTGAATATTTTCTTTAAACAAAATTTTGAAAATACCAATTGTAATTAAACATAACAAATTACCAATTGTAAGAATATATTTCATTTTGAAAATTTGATGTTGATATCATATGTTTAAAATAACAACTTTTAATCATAAAGTGTGGGAGTACAAATACCAATTGAAATACAAAATCAAATTTTCTCCCCCTTTATGAGAAACAAACTAAAGACATGCATAGTCTTGATAACAATTTAAAAGTAATCAATTTAAACAAAATTGAAACTCAAGCACTAGTATAAACACAAACATATATATGTATGAAAGATAGATACCAATAGAAATTGATATACTTGAAATTTAAAGCATACATACATACAAAACATATATGAGTATACAAGAAGATCAAAATGATACCAATTGAAAGAGTTCAATGATACCAATTGACATAACAATAAGTTCAAGTGTATACATCATATTATCTACCACCCAATCATAATTCAAGTTTTAAAGATTTTCAATTTAGGGCATACATGAACATGATCTCCCATCCTACCGCCCTTGGATGGTAGGGGTTTTCAAAAATAGATTTGAAAATATAGCTTAGTTTGAAAATTACTACCAAATTGAAGAACATCGCAACTAGTTAAATGGAAAGCTTGTTAACTAGTACGAAATCCTTCAAGCAAGGAATAAAACAAAATTGTTTTTCATAAACATGAAATTCACATCATATCAAACACTCAAGTTCAATTAGGCATAAATAAGACTCATGAAAACAAAACATGAGCAAGCAATAGATGTGAGTGTACAAATAAAATATGAAGATCATAAATATGAAAATTTGGCAATAAGCTCAATTATTCTTTAAAATACGAAAATCATCAAAACTATCTAATCTTCAAGGCATATGTATGTCTAATACAAACTAAAGTATACATACATATTCAAAACATAACGAGTCCACAAAATATATGCATGAAGGCACGTGGCTCAAAAAGGATACTCATGTATAGTCAATAATTTGGATAAGATAGACATATACATGAAGTTAAACATAAATACATGAAAGACATGAAAATCATGATAAGCTAAATTTTCATCAAGGCAATTTTCATTTCAAGGTATATGTATGAATTGTCAACACAAGAAGTATACATACATATCCCTAAACACAATTTGAGTCCATAATATAGATTTGCATGAAAGGCAAATGACTCAAGGGGTATACATGTATATCTTAAGGTTTGGCAATACAAACATATACATGAAGTGAAATACACAATCATAAAGTAAATTCAAAAATGAGAATACAAGTTTAATATGTATGAATCATCAAAACTAGACTATACTAGCACATCTAATGGGTTCAAATAAGCATTCAATTCCAACTATATATAGATTTATTTGTGGCCCACTATATGTACAAATATAAATCCTAGTCTTAATGAAAACTAACATCTAAACAAGTAATCTTAATAAGAAGCATCAAAATACAATATAGAAATCATCATGATAGAACTAAAACATGATTACTATGTAAATTCACATGCATTAGATTCATGATGTACATTATAGCTTAAATAATAGTGAGAACACTAAGTATGGGTTCATATAAGCATGTGTGTCTCAAATACTATACATGTATGTCAAGGATCTAATAAACATGGAATGAGCATACTAATCCAATGACAATAAAAACATGCTATAATCAAAGATGAAATATAAAGCGTGTAAACAAATAATAAGGAGTTAGGAATTGTTCCCAAAACCTAGAAGGCAACCTCCTTGTCTCCAAAACTTGGTGGTCCTCTCCACCATCTCTTCCTTGAAAGTGATGCATCCATATGATTTCCTTTAAGTCCGGAACGCATCCACTCCAAGGTGTCATCACTCTCACGTCATGTGAGAGCCCACACCTACATTAAACAAAGGAGGGGTGGTCTTTGGTACCCACATCTTGTTGGGTCCATGGGGGTTAGTCCCTTCTCTAACCCAAACAATTTCTTTGCTAAATTAGTAGTATGTAATCTATCAAAACAAAATTTAGTAAGGTGGCCCTTACGTCCACAATGTGTACATGTGTACACATGAGCATACATGTGATGGTGTGTCCGTGAGGAGCATGTGTATGCCGTGAAGGGTGTGCATGCATAAAGGATGGAACTTGTTTCTTTCGAACCAAGGTTTCCAACCGATTGTGGTTCAAGGCACATTGGCTCATAGTGGAGCCCAAACAATCAACCTTCTTCTTAAGCAAACAAATATCATCATTAATCTTAGAAGAAGAAGTGTGGCATGCAATAGGTGAAGTGTGTGATACTACCATAGCATGGCAAACATGTGCATCAATCTTATTTTGCAAAACAATGTTTTTCTTTAAACACACATCTAAATCATTTGAAATAGAAATAATTTATTTTTCAAATCAACATTCTCTTTTAAAACAAAATCAATTTTTGAAGACAAGTTTTCATTTTTCTTCAAAAGAACATGGCAATCATTTTTATTTTTCAAAAACTCATTTTCTTTAAGTGCAAGACCAAGTTGAGATTTTAATGAATCCCTTTCATTAGCAATCTCCTCTTTCTCTTGGAAAACAACATCAAATCTAGATTGTAAACACTTATTTTCTTTTTCAATTCCTAGACTTTTCTTTTTCAAAATCTTATATTTTTCTATAAGTTTTTCACAAACAATTGAAAGTTCTTCATTTAGAGCATGGGGATCAACAATATCATTACTAGAAGAACTAGCATCATCATCACTATCTAATGGAGTTTCCGAGTGTACCTCAAGGGAGTCATTCCCTTGGACCATGTAGCATTGTTCGGATTCTCCACTATTCCTCTTCTTGTTGGATTTGGACTTGAAGCTTGGAGGTGTTGGTGGTTGTTGTCAACTTGTTCCACACTGCAAAAGCGGAATCAAGATTAGAAACACGTAAAAGATATTCTTTAGGTAAAGTGCTTCTAATGGCCTCTAGGGCTTGTGCATTGGCCCCTATATGATTACCATCACCAAGATAACATCTCTTGGTGGCGGCAAGGAAGACATGCAAACCTAGGGTCTTTAGGTACATGGACATCCTATACTTCCAAACATCAATGTTGGAAGGGTCAAAGCTAGGAGGGGTCATGAAGTCCATGGTAAACTATATATGAATGTGCAAACAAACAAATGCAAATGAGATTAGCAAGCAAAAGGATCACTCCTAGGATGTTAAGCCTAAGTATCAGGAGCACTAGCTCTGATACCAATTGAAAAACACCTAGAAGGGGGGTGAATAGGTGTAAGTGCTAATCTAAGAAACTTAATGCAAACTAAGTGCGCTAAATGCGGAAGCTAATGCAAATTATGCACAAACTAATACAATACAACAAGTGTAGCCGAATTCCCCTTGCGAGGCTCTGGATCCCCTTGATTCCCCTTGAAATGGGTTGAGGCGCTATGTGAAGCTCTTGTTGGATGAGTACAAGTTAGGCACACACACACAAGCAATCCAAGCAATAAGAAATATGTGCACACACAATCAAGCCAAGCAATCAAGGATAAATTACAATATGAAAGATGCAAGGCAACACAAGCATGTATATAATATGAATGCTATGAAAGTATGATGCTTGTATGAAATGATGCTTTGCACAAATGTAAAGAGAGAGAGTTAGAGAGACAATGGATCAAAACGCAAACACCAAGATTTGTTTCGAGGTTCGAGCACCTTGCTCTACATCCCCGCCTACACCACCGTGTAGGATTTCCACTATCTCAACTCCCACCGAGGGAACCTCTACCAAAGAGGATTTCTTACAACTCTAGGAGTACCAAACTCCTCTCTCAACAACAACCTCCTCACAACCGAGGGGTTAGGCCCGTAGCCAATACAACAACCAATCCACAACACCTCTACCGAAGAGGCTCACAACCAACACTATCACCTCACACTTGAGGGATACAACTCAATCACCCGATCACCTCTACCGAAGAGGGATTCACAAATAAAGGGTGTTTACAACAAAGAGGTTTACAACAAACAACCTCAAACTCTTCTCTTTCTTTTTCTCTTTTCTTTTTTCACAAAAACAAGATCCTAATAGTTTAGGATAGAAGATAGCTCAAGTGTGGAAAACTAGGTGTTTTGAAAACTAGCAACAAAGAAAATCACTTGGAAAATCCTTCCAAATATATAGAATGAAAACCAAGACAAATCTCCCAAAATATTCTTTTCTTTGATTTTTTTCAAAAACCTAAAACAATAAAGATTGAAGAATTAAAGCCCCAAACACTTTTGAAAACTTTTTTAAAACCTCTAGAAACCAGAAATTTTTCTCCTTAAAAAACTTAGCCAAAATCCCCAAGAGATGGAGTTTATATAGGCCAAACAGAAAACTAGCCGTTAGAGCTGAGCTGGCAGCTCTGACAGGCGTCGGTCGACCGGCCCGTCGACCGCCAACGGTCAGAAAAGTGACCGTTGGGCACTAGCGGTCGACCGGCCCGGTCGACCGAAACATCCTGAGAGTTGAACTCTCAACTCGGTCGACCGTCCGGTCGACCGACTACAATGTGTAGCCAGCGTGCACGTCTGTGCACATCGGTCGACCGACCCGGTCGACCGGCCACTTGGTGCGGTCGACCGGTCCGGTCGACCGAACAGGCCTGGCAGGCACAGTGCAGAACTGCACAGATACGGGATTTGAAAATAGGTCTTTTCACTCAATAAAAATCCCATAAATTCACAGTAAATCTAAAAAATAGTTTTAATCACAATAAAACTGTTTTTCTAAAAATATGTTTTTCTAAAACTTGTTTTATCATTTTACTTTGATAACCAAACTTGTGATAAAAATTTCAAGACATATATCAATCATATCAATTCATCTTTGTGTCTTGCCAATTTTATCAAAAACAAAACCTTGTATTTTGTCAAACTTGATTTTTCCAAAACATGAATAGGGATCTCAAAATAAGTTTGTCTAGCAAGTTTAAAGCATGTATGTATATCTAGAACATATCTAATATACATAGGTATAAGGTAAACTTGTTTTGATCTATTATTCATGAAAACCAAAACCAAATCATGAAACGTGTGTGTTTTGTGCACTTGAGCATATCAACTAAACTAAGCTTTACAAATATGGATCTAAAACACAAACTCTAAACTAGATACCTAAGTCTTCTTGACGATCTTCATCTTCAAGTAGACTCGGTCCAAACTCCGTGATTCTCCAAGTGCAAAGGTATGATCTTTAAGCTTTGGCACCGGAATCATCAAGAATAGCTTCTAATCATCTTGTTGAAGCTAATCACCAACCTACTATCCTGTTAATGATCTGAAACTTAGAAACACAAGAATATTAGTAAACATAACTACATGAGTGTTGATCATCATCAAAACTAGAGTGGAAGGCCATTGGGCCAACATACCCCCTTATCCCAAGTCGACTAACTCATTGAAACGCAACCTTACTTCTGAAACGCGACTTCATTAGTCGACTACCCATTTCTCCCTAGTCGACTAACTCTTTCCTGAAGACGCGGTCTTGTGAGACGCGGTCTTGTGAGACGCGGCCTTGTGAGACGCGGTCTTGTGAGACGCGGCCTTGTGAGACGCAGTCTTGTGAAACGCAGCCTCATTAGTCGACTAACCCTTTTTTCTAGTCGACTAACTTTTCTCCTGAAGACGCGACTCTTTGAAACGCGACCCTATTAGTCGACTTGGCCTTCCCCTATAGTCGACTAACTCCTCTATAAGTTGACTACTTGCCTCTCCCTAGTCGACTAACTTTGGCTATTTGCTGTGGTTAATCACTTTCTTGGAAATGAACCTTATACTCGAGACATGTATTATATATTGTTATTTCATGGCATGTTACTTGACAAATATCACCCTTTGTCATGCTATCTCTTGACACCAGGCATGACACACTCGACTTTTATAAATTATCACGATAACGGGAATGATAACCGGACTTCATGATTTACCAACTTGATTTTACGTGATAGTACACATTGTACTCCTGATACTCCTGTCTTCATAATTTCCGGACTTGCTCCTGTTCATTCCCGAAATCTGATAATTATCTAAATAACTCTTAAAATAAGACAACTTGCATCGGGTCGGGGGAAATATGCGGCTATCAATATATGTTCATGTTTACAGTGGTATTAGGTATGTTGTGCAACTAAATTTTCGGTCTGACCTGTGGGCCTCCAGGCGACCGAGGGGAGTGCTGGCTCCCTCCTTCCTGGTACCATCATGATAAGGGCATACATAAGTCCCTCCTGTTAGCCTTGGGGCAGGTTCCGTCCACCAAGCAACGGAACATCCTGGGCCGTGGTCCCGGTATGCACGGGACCCACTGTAAACATAGTTCGTTGATACCTCCGCTGGTTTCCAATAACAATCTTGCTTTACTTGGATATGAATCTATGTGTGCTGGGACGCTAGTTCACATAGTTAGATATCAGGGTAAGACGAGTAATAATAATAATAAAAGACGCTAACTGTGGGTGTTGTATGCGCTTGGATCACGGTGACATGAGATAAAGGTATATAGATGAGGGTTTCCTTGTTTGGATTATTCCCTCGAGGTACTAGTCTCATGGGGCCGTAACTTAAGCTTATACAATGCCTTTCCGTTATGACGTGTTGTGCTTCCTTTACTTGCTGGCTGATTATTCATGATACTGCATCAACTCTCCTACTCATATCTCTTATGCCACTCGGCTGTAACCTGATCATTTGTTTGGGAGGTCCTGACTCCCTTGAATTTGTAAGTTCAAGTTCTGAAGCGTGGATTGAAGTGGAGCCCTCCACTGAAGATCAAGCCTATTTCTTGGAACAAGCTGATTTGCCCTAGCTCCTTCCGTTCCTGAATCCTTTTGCTAGTTCGGGGATCTTCTTATCAGCCCGTGAGCACCTTTTGTTGTACCAATTGTAATTTTTACTTTTGTATCTGGCTGTGATATAATGTACATGTATCAGTATATCACGCTCTGTGATGACTTTGTAATCTTTATGTTGGAATGTATTTTGCCTCGTGCTTCCGTACTCTTTTACTTGCATGTATTGTTGCTTAGCGTATATACGTGAGGGTACTTCCGACCTGCGTATGTACGTCGCAGTAACGTCTCCGTACCCCTCGGATCGGGGCGTTACACTTTTTCTTTTTACTTTAAAGGTTGTGAGTTTGAATCTCCCCATTTGCAGTGAGCAAGAGACCTTTCAACTAATAATTTTAAGATACAATAAGAGATATATTATGAAATGAATCAACTTTGCGGAGTTACAAAGATCTCTAGTCTTAACTAATAGTTTGTGGAAGCTTTTTTCAGCTCCTGTAAGCTATGTATGGAGGTCACTAGTAACGCATGAAAACTAAATCATTGAGATTCATCTGCAGGAAAATGTGTTTCATTCTCTCTCATAAGAGTTTCTCTCCCCCCTCCCCAGTGTGTGTGTGTGAGCCATTATGATCTAACCTCCGAGGACAAAGAGAAAATTTGAATACCTAAAAACTAGATCTTTGCCACAAACATCTGACACACTGCATCTCATTTTGCAGTCCCATATCCTTTCTCACTTGTTTTGATTCTTTGTAGACAGAGCGGACGTGGAGTTAGGGTTTCTAGGGAGAGACAATAACTTATTCTAACCATATTGGGATTTGTTTAAGCTGATCTAATAGTGATGAAAACCAGCGAGGGTGAGGCCAAGCTCTCTTCTCAAGGTCAAGTCAGTGCATAATGCATGCACCATTGAAATATCTCTGCACTCTTCTTTTACTTTTTTAGTTCTACAGTACTCATCACAAGCTCATGAAGCTTCCCTCTTCCATTTTTTCACCCACCAATTATATTTTCCATATAAATCCGGACATTTCCTATTTTAAATTTTAAGCCCGTTTGATTCTGGAATACACATGTCACGAGTATAAGAAACCTAGGTTGGGTATTTGAACCTCTAAAATGCATTCTTAGTTTGGTATAGAATTAGGAGTTGAGTTGCGAGAAGTTTCAAGTTTACGGTCTGCGTTTGATGTACATTTTGCTTAATTTAAATTGTGAATAAATAAACAAACTCAAGAGATAAACTAATTAGAATGTCTTGCATATATAGGTTATTCTTATAGGGATATATTTATTTATTTTCAAGGGGATTTTTCAAGAGAAAATTCACTCTAAAACTGGGCCCAGACTAAAGCCCACAAAACAGTCCAGGCCCATAACAGGAGTTTTTCCTCTTCACAAATCAAAACCGCCATTCAAATCATCAAATTTCTGAGGAAAAAAAAAAAAAAAAAAGCAGCTGGCATCGCATCAAACACCGTGGCATTTCCGTAAATATCTCCCCCTCGAAAAATTTATTTCCCAACAAACAGCGCAAATCAAAACCTCCAGCCCAAAACCCAACCTTCTGCAAATAGAAACAAGGAAAAAGATCTCTCAGCCAAAAAAAAAAAAATCCCAAAAATAGAAACCCTGAAAAGAGAAATGAACGGGGGCAAAGAGTTTCAGATGGAGGACGTGGCGAAGAAGCTGACGCTGTGGCACACGGCGACGTTCCGGCCGATCCTCACCCACGACGAGCTCGAGCCCATCATGGCCTCCGTCGGCTTCGTCCCCCTCCCCATGACGTCACCCTCCGCCGCAGCCGACACGTGGCGTGGAAAGAGTACGCGTTCCGGTCGGAGAACCGCGGCGGCGATTTCTTGCCGCTGCCGCGGCCGCGGCTACCCTTCCCTCGGATCGACGGCCTCCACCTCCTCGCCTACCAGGCCTTCTTCGATGCCCTCGAGTTCTACCTCGGGCCCACCAAGTCCCCGACCTCTTCCACGTCAGGTAACGGCCCCAACAGATCGACAACTCTCTCTCTCTCTCTCTCTCTCTCTCTCTAGATTCTTTCGTTTTGGGGACGGGTGCGTGTGAATTCGGCCACTGGTTTTTGGCGTTATTTACGATTTTGCCACTAGGGAATTTCATTAGCCCTGCGCTTCTGTTGAAAAGTTTTTTTTGGCTCACCGCGTTTTTTCGTCACCGCGGTCACCGTGCCCGCATGGGTCGGTGGTTCCGGTGTGCCTCTGGGTGGGACCCAGTGGTCCCATCCGGCTGAATGGCTCCCGGCCGCAGTGACCGTGGTGACGAAAAACGCGGTGAGCAAAATGGAACTAGCTTCCGTTTTTCTTGTGGAGGACCTTCTAATTTTTTATTTGCGGAAACGCCGCTGGAGATTTGCGACTGGGTCGTAACCGTTGGTTACTGCTGCCTGGTGTGGTTCTTGGTTTTGATTTGATTTGATCCCCGTCGGGCGACTTTTGTTAGTTTCTCTCTCTAGATTTGGCACCGCTTCATCTATATTTGTGAGAGAGGCCCCTTAACTTTTGAGAAATTACAAGGTGGCGGCATGACTTTTTTGGGCTAAGTTGAAACTTGGAGAGAGCGGGCCCTGTGCACCGTCGTTGACTTTGCAATAATGACCGTGTACTCGAAATTCTAAATTTAGGTTAATTTTTTGGAAAAAATATTGACATTTATTAAAATTATTTGTTAAGTTTTATATCGTTATTGAGGGCTAGTTCAGTGGTAAAAGAGTAAGATTTGTTATAAGATGTATTTTCGTAGGGTTTATATGTCTGAGGTTGTCTTTAGAATTGTTAGACACTGATATGTTTGTTGGTCGGTGAACTAATATCAAATTGAGCTAATTATGCCGATGAGGTGTATCTCACTGGTAAAAATGAGAGAGCAGATTGTAAGAAGTTTCAAGTTCAAGTCATACGTTTAAAAAATATATAAAAATACTGAGCTAATTGTTATTGACTTATTTTTTCTAGAAAGTTCGTAGTTTGTTGAATAGGTTAATTCTCCAAAATACACTAAACTTTTGTGGTCTGTTTAAAAATATATCTCATACTTTTTTTGAATCAAAGTGATAGTTCGAACTTTAACAATCATGCAACTTGCTCCCTTCTATTAAATAAATGTTACTTCTGTCTAGCACGTGCATGTCACTTGTTTTTTCGGACCAAAATATCTTCATCTCAGCCTATTTAATCCCCTTACAAGGGATAAAAGCAACTGAGGGCATTTTGGTCATTGCACGTCCTCTGTTAACGCTGTCTCCGCTGTCTGGGTCTCAAAGAAAAAAAATGAAGGAATTTTGGTGGAGTTAAAATTGTACAGGGTACTATTTGAAAAGTATGCAGAAAGTTTAGGATAATTTTGTGAAATCATCCCTTTACTGAATAGTAGGAGTCAAGAGTGTGAAAAACACTCAGTTATTTACATATGAAGACTCTTCTCAAGAAATTTTCTTAACGTAGTTTACAAAAATATGAAGTGATTAAATCATGGGCCGTTTTATTTGTATGTATATTGTAATGATAATTTTTCCTCAATGATTTCCCCATGATTTGACGAAAATTGCATAGCAACGGAAAAAGGTGTAGAGGAGGCAGTGATCTACGTGATTGTCGTGCCTACTCTGTAAATAAACTAAGGCTCTGTTTGGTTTGATGGAAGTGGGAGTAAAGGTAAGTGAGAAATGAGGATGAGAAATGTGAAAATATAGTGAAGAATTAAGATTTGTGCAATTTTCATTTTGGTGTTTGGTTATAACATAGAAGTGTAAGTGAAAAAATATATTGTGTTTTGCATTGTTTGGTTAGTAATATGAAAGTGAAAGTGGAAAAGTTGCCCACAAAGTCAACCATAAAATATTATTAAATTAAAAATTAATTCTGAAGTGACATTTTATGTTTGTAATTGGATTGCACGTTGGATTTATATTACATCAAATTAACTGTTTTGAGATACAACTTATTACAACTGATATTTACATGACCTCAAAATTGACTGTAGCACCCTGAAAGTGAGAAAATTGTAGTGTAAAAAGGAGGTGTAAAAGGAAAAATGGAAAAGAAAATGGATTTTTCTCATTTTTCATTTTCGGTTCAAAACAAAGAAAGTAAGAAATGAGTTTTTTCACTTTCCCACTTTTCTATAACCAAACACGCCCTAAATACTAAGGAGTTCTAAGTAAAAAAATTGAAACCAGAGACAATATTTTTTGAGAGAGGAAAAACCAGTGTATGCCGGTGGTTATATATTTTCCAAACTTAACCCAAGTCCAATTATTCCATTTTAATACTTTTTTTTGAGAGCATGTAGGAACCCATGGTAGGAATTTTGCAGAAAGAGTGAGCCTTGATTTGTAAATTGTATAACAAATTTTTTTGGAAATAGATAGATCAATGTTCGTTGTTATTTCCTTTCATCGGAGGAAATCTGGGGAAAGGCGGGGTCTTTTGAAACGGCTGCCTTTCTACTTTTTATTCCGTCGGTTATTTTCTTGCCATTTGTGTTGGTATGAGGTAGTGTTTCAAATGACCCTACTTTGCTTGTAAATCACATTAATGCCACTATTTCTGCCATATCAAAGTCTTTGTATGAGGACCATAGAGGCTCAAGCCCAGCTGGAATCAGAAAGTTTATCACCTTAATTATTAATAATTGAAAGGTTAGGATTATTTGCTATTATATTTTCATGGTAAGCAATAAGGAATAAAACATTATGGCTATTCACACACACAAAATTGATAAACACACCCCACTACTTAACATACTCAACTATCTACTAACACACCCCCTCAAATTATTCAAACTACGCTTAATCAAAATTTTTACACTTCACTATCAACCTTTGAATCTCACAACTCCCCTCTAAACACACCCACCCTCCGCCTAAGGCCGGCCTTCGTCAACTTGCCCCCATTCTCTCTCCCCTCTCGCTCCCTCAGCTCCCAAAATCAAATAATCCCCCTCGAAAATCCCTATTCCCCATCAAAACCCTAAATTACTCAATAATAGAGACAAGAAGCCCCAATTCTCATCAATTGGATCATAATTTTAGAACAAACTAGAGTTAAGAACGAGAACCCCCTTATTTTGGAACAAAAAGGGAGAAGAGAAGCCCCTCGCACTCTGCCGGAGAGTTCTCGTTCGTCGTCGTCCAAGTCAACAAGAGCCTCGAGAACCACAATCAAGATGAGGCCCGCCCGCCCTGCCGCCACCTTCGTTAGCGTCTACGACGGCCACGGCGCCTACGGGCTTCTTCCCCTGATTCCGCCGTCAGATCCGGCATCGATGCTTCTCTGGTTGCCGGAGAAAAAGACCATGGCGGGTGGGTAGGGGTGCCATCGGATCGGATACGGATCGGATATTGTCTTTACCATATCCGTATCCGCACCCATCCTTCGATACGGATATCGGATATGGATGCAGATACTAATCGGATATGATATTTGTATCCGTCAAAATCGGATATCGGATATGATCGGATATTAGCGGATCGGATGCAGATACTAATCGGATATGTAAAAATAGATACAGTTAAGAATAAACTAAACAGATATACTTATGTTACTTTTTATTTCATTTACAATAATATTAATGTGTACATACTATAATATTATTGTGTATATATCAATGCTTACATTATATCCATTGTCATTTGGCTTCTATAGCAATAGATTACATGACTTCCGGTGCTGAATACTGATTCAGATGTCACGTTTGATGTTAAATACTCAAAATATCTAATGCTATTCTTGCAAGAATCGGATACTTTTCACTATTACTTTTTCACCAACTCAAAATATCAAAATATATTGCCTCATTTCACCGAAGAATAGTCTCTTCCATACGGATATCATTATCAAGCACCTAACTTTCGGATATCGGATCGGATACGGATAGGATATTGCTTTTACTATATTCGTACCCGTACCTAACTTTTGGATACGGATACGAATACGAATATTGACAGATGTGAAAAAATAATATCCGTATCCGGGTTGAAGCCGGATTCGGATGCGGATATTCACGGATAATCCGCATCCGGGGGCACCCCTACGAGTGGGTGTGTTTAGAAAAAAAATGAGGGTATAAACATGTCTTTTCAAATAAATTCATGTATATTTTGATCTTTTAATCTATGGTTAAAACTGTCCAAAAATTTAATCTCTAAAAATGGGTGTGTTTAGCAATTTTGTTAGTGTGAGTAGCTGCACACTTGGAATAAAAGCGATGCCAAATCCAACTCATAATTACACTGAATATACGTGCATCACTTGGCTGCAAAGCAAGAATCTGGAGTGTTTTTGTTCAAAAGAAACTGAGAAAAGAAAATTGATTGGAAAATGAAATATATAGTTTAAAAATCACTAACCGAATAGAAATTTTATATTGTATCTTTTTGATATTCTCATTTCATTAGTATCCTTCCTGATAAATGTACTGAAACTTAATTTTGAGTATTCAATTTTATGTATCCTTTTATTTGTTTATTATAGATACCTATGACTATTAAGAAGAAAGAAAACTACGAAGAAGTCTGTAATCTGAACTTATCTCTTGAAGTACCTCCTTCATTAGACTAAGTTTTATTGCCATATGGGGCCGAAACTTGCCTTTAAAGGCAGACATAGCCCAGGAAGCTGAACCCTAACAAATGATTATGATTTGACGTTGTCCTCACCAAGAATGCAATAATAATAAGTGACCTGTACATTTGATTACCCAATGAGCTGTTGAAATCCTCTATTTTGATCTCCTGGTCTTATTTACCAGTGGATGTTTTGAGTTCATGTTACAAAAATATTTGATGATGTTATTTGGAGAAAGCATTGATTGTTGACAACAATATGTCTATACTTGTTTCACATTACAGCTGTTTTTCTTCCTTTATTATTATTATTGTTGTTGTTGTTTTGAATTGTATGGATATAAAAGACCTAAGGCCACCATTTGCTCAAAAGGCCCTACCATTTGTGTACTAGGCCTGCCTACAATAACTACAACCAACAAACACTGTTTCAATGGAACTGCCAGAAGAAGTTAGTCTAGGGTGGTGAAGTTTGGAGAGTAAATTACCCGAGCAAATTCCCCATTCGTAACTTAGCACAATAGCCTCCACAGGGAAATTTGAGATTTCCTTTTTTTCATTCACGCTTCCAGATAGAAGTGTGTGATCATTGAGTAAACCATTACTTATTTTTGTTGGCAAGAAGTATTACAGAAATGCAATAAATCCATTGGGGTCAAAGCCCCATCTTTCCCTCCAAAAAAAAAAAAAAGTAGTATTACAGAAATATTTACTCGATGGAAATTGGTTTTGCTTCTCCAGGTCCATGACTATCCGGGCGCAGGATAGGCTGCTCGAGACAGCCTACCGTCCAATGAGAGATTGCAACATGGACGACGAGGGTATCTTTGTGTATCGAGATGGCACTCTGGATCACATTACTAAGATGGTATGCAGCAGCAGCAGTGATAGCAGCAGCAGCAGCAGCATTAGCATCAAACTGAGCAGCAAGAGCAGCAACAACTCGATATGTTTGATACCATTGGATGATCTGTTCCCTAGGAGAGACATTGTCAGCTTAGGCTGATGTCTTTCATGAACAGCTTAAACTTAGCAAGCAGTCGGCAATCGAATATAGTCACTTGGCTTTATCTTAAAAAGATATAGTCACCTTGAGAGATTTTTTTTAGCGGATTTTCATGATAGGGATTTCTTGCTACATTCTGAATTTTCTTTTACTTCATGAGTTTGCAACTCGGAAGCCGATTTTGATGAACTTGCTTTAGGACTCAATATTGTTCATAATCTTTGTTTCTAGTAATGAGATGTGTTACGAAACAAAATGTTGTTTTCAGCTGAGTTTCGTTTTTCTATTACCATGGCTGTAATAAGCTAATTAAGGTTTGAGTTATGGTATATGTGCTCTAAGCTTGGTGTTTGTTCTGATTCGCTATATTATTCTCTGGATTACTGTTCAAAATTTAATTTACTTAGATCGATGGAAGATGAGAGTTTGTATGATTGCAAATTTGTTAGGTTCCCATGGCTAATTGCAGCAACGTTCAGAGAATATGAAACCAAGATTGGAAGAATCAACTGGATACAATGATATTCTTTTGGCAGTGGTCCAGTTTGCCTGCTGAAGCTTTGTCTGTGCTGTTGTTCTCAGTTTCTTTTGTTATTGTTGGCTTTTGTGTGTTAGTTTGAAACTTTGAACTGTTTGGATTGGTGTGAGAATAGCTTGCAGGACCCTTTGAAAATGTCTATATTAATGATTTTCCAAGATTGTGAGAATTTGGGTTCTCTGAATCAGAGAATCTACCATTTGCTTTTTAACACACTGATTCCTGCACATTTTGATGTGTCCCAGATTCCAAATCAGTTGATCATTACTGCAGGTTTTTCGTGAAAGTGAGACCATGAACAAGAATGAGACATAGCTCTTGAAGATCATCACTGCAGGAACATCCACAATAGATCCAGTGTGCTCGACAAGATCTCCTCCTTTGATCGTGGTATCACTACCAAAGACAACAATACATACATTCTCCTCCTCAAAATTCAAGGCTATTCTTTGAACACTGCTGATGAATTCCTTCATTTCTCCAGCTTGAACCCCGTTCAATCCATAAACACATGCAATTTGCGGCGCGTCTCCTTGCAATGGAAGTCACAAGTTCAAGAGATGCAACGAATGTATTTAGATTTTAGAGGAATTTTCTCGCATAAAATTTTATCCTCATGTTGAATCATTAAAGAGGACTCTAGTTTGAACCTTTGAACCCTTTTGAAGACAGGATGTTCGCTCTTTAGGGCCCATCGCTCGGCTTGGGCATGTGTGTCGATGATTTTCTTTCTTCCAACTTTGTGATAACATAGATTCTTCAAATTATAGAACTTATTGTATGGTGTTAACACACATACAAGTGGTGGCTTGTAGTTCATACAGCATAGTCTAAATAGCACAAATCTCTGGCAATACTCTTGTATATTCCAATCATCCCTCCACATTTTTCATGAATGTATGTACGGCGATAAACTCAAACAGTTGTACAGTGCCTCTTCATGATAAAAGTGATCCCAGGTTCAAGAAATGCACCAACATATTTGGGAATTCTCTCCCCTACACGAGAATAGGGTAGGGGACTCTGTATGCATATTCCTTGTCTAGCTCAAAAATGAACTGAGTACGAGTACAGAAGCTAAACAAAGAGAACCAATCCAGCAAAATTAAGAATCCCCTTGCAGGGTCCATGCCTTGTGAGCTGCTCCTTCATGCATGAGATGAGATCATGAGCTCTTTTCTTTCTCACACAAAAAAAAATATACCAAACTTGCACCATGATCTACCTGTAGGATGATCTTCTTCCTCTTTTTGCTTTATCAGCACCACCCCCTCTCTTTTTCCCTTTCTTTTATATTTATCCTCTCACTGCAGCATCCAGACATGCCCAACTGTTCTGTCTCTCTTCCAGAGATCCCAAAAGCAGCCATGGACTCGTCAAACGTCTTCTCTCTCTCCCCTCATCATCACCCCCTACGCTTCCTCTGCTTTCTTCAGGGCTGCGGCCTTGAACCTCGAGCTCCGGACACCTCAAAATCCCACATCTCCTTGTTTCTTGCTCTATGGCCTGCCTTCTTTGGATAAAGCAAAGGCTTGCTTTGCTTCCCTATGTGTATATAAACACTATCCCAGTCCCACTCATTTTTATTCCATCGGTTTTCATGCCTTTGCTTCAGATTCTTCATTCTTACTCTTGGCCACTGCATGGAGGTATGCTTTCTCTCAAAATCTCCGTTCTTCTTCAGCATTCACAAGATCTTCTTACAATCTAAATCTTTCAAATTATTCCCCTACACTTCATAGCACAAAAGATCCTATCCACGATTCGTTTGAGTAAATGAGTTCACATGCAGCATATCTTTTGTTTTTTTCCATTCCATTTCTTCCCATCTCATCTACAGGCTTAAGTTCACCACATGTGGTTCATAAGTTAGGGTTAGCTTTTGAGCTTCTGAGATGTTTACTTGAGTTTAACCTCAATATGATAGCAACCTTTCTTACTTAACTAGCGAACTTAGAGCAAGCTGAGGTTAAACAAAATGATCATGCAATGTCCTTTGAACATACGATTCGCGTATCACAGGGTTTTAAGTGCTGTCATATGCAATGTCCTTCAATCATACAATTAAATTTGTTTCACAGGGTTTTAAGTGTGTTAGTTTCCCAAGGACAAAGGATCAACTTCATCTGTTCAATTCTCTCTTTGCTGTAATACATGGTGAAAGGAGACCTTGTCGCATAGATTAAGCTTTGGCAAGAAGAAACCTTTGCATCACTTTATTAATTATCAATATTCATTTGTTTACTAGTAACATGTGTATGTATAAAAATGTGGACTGCAGACTGTTGAGCTGAAAGTAGAGATGGTAGCAATACATGAGAAGAGGGTAAGGAGATGCCTTTCCAGAGTAAAAGGTGAACTCTCTACTTCTTGCAGTTTGAAGATATATATGACAACATAATACTAACATTTGATGGTGCGTGCCGATTTACAGGGATCGAGAAGGTTGAAGTAGAAGCCAGCATTCAAAAGGTTGTGATCACAGGGTATGTCCACAGGAACAAGATCATCAAGGCCCTGAGGAGAGTGGGTCTGAGAGCAGAGTTCTGGTCTCAACAGAATGAGATACTGAGTGCATATGCCAGTGGGAGCCTAATGATCAACAACTTCAGCTTCTTCTAGGAAAAAGCCAAAAACCTCCTAATTCTCCTACATGTTATATATATAATCTTTGTGTGTTTGTTCTTTTTTTTTGCCTTTTTTGTTTGTTTGTTTAATATTTTCTTTGTTTTGTTTGAGAATATATGGTCCTTGCCACAGCTTTTGTGAGTGAGATAAAAGTAACATATTATACATTACAGACTCCTCATTCCTATTTTACTGCATTACTCCATCTTTGGTGACTTTTATGGTAAGAGAATTCTGAAGAAAGCTATCCATAGATTAAATGATGGTTTATATTAGCTACAAGAAAGAAGATTTTGTTTTTTCCCCTTATATTTCATGTTAAGCCTCTGAAGTGTCCTGGTAAATATTCCTTCTCAATGGTTAATATCTGTACAGTATTAAGTTTTATTATTGTGACATAAATGCCTATTTATAACCTCTTATGATAAGATTATGATTGATAATGTGAAACTATTTAACATTCTTTCAAGAATATCCATTATTTGCAATAACCCTACAACTGTAAAGAACCAGATGATCTCAAAATTATCTTTCATGAAAACTAAATTCTGCTTATGGGAAAACATCATATTAGCAGCCAAGAGGAGCTAGGTACAATGGTTAAGTAGAAGGGCAAGAGGAGGTACAGCCAGTGGCGTACGCAGGATTTTCACTCAGTGGGGACGGAGATATTATGAACTAAAATTAAAATCTCGAGTCCAAAGTTAAAAACTAATATTGTTAATTATGGCTCTGTCCAACCAATTTCTAGTCCAAAGTGTTCAAATTGGTTATAGCTAAGAAATGCTATTTTGATGAAGTAATTGATGTATATAATAAAAGATGCAATATAACTTGATATAATTAAGTATGTCAAGAGTCACAAATTGGAATGAATTTATGAAATAAAACTTTGTACTCATTACCTCGTCAATACATTAGCTTAAGCTGTTGGGCAAAGTAGTTGTGTGATATAGCACCATTCCTTCATACCTTTCGTGCATCAAGAACATAGACAGAAAACTGATAAAATAAAACTTTTGAGCAAAATCAAACTACATGAGAAAATGAGATTGCAAACCAATTAATAAATTAAGATTACAAATTCTACGTTTGGGAAATTCTACATTTGGGGAGAGATGAGTTCAATTGGCGAGAGAGAATTATAGCTGGGAAGTAAGTATAGCACAAGATGCTTCTTTGATGAAGAAATTGATGGTATGATAAATGATGCAATGTAAGTTGAAATAATTAAGAGTGTCAAGAGTCACAAATTGATGTGATTATCTCGCAGAAACTTGCGTGAGGAATTATAATCCATTAGCTTAAGCTGTTGGGCTATGGCACCATTCCTTCATATTCTTTTGTTTGTATTTTGGCTGGGACACTTCATCAAGCACCTTCCACGCATCAAGAACGTAGGCAGAGAAAAGATGAAATAAATTTTTTGAGCAAAAAAAATTACATATAATATGAAATTGAGATTGCAAACCAATTACATAACTTGAGATTACAAATTCTACATTGGCAACAAGTTCAAGAAATGTGAGGGGGGGATTATTAAAGGAAAAAATTTCACCTTTTTGAGAGAGATCTGCTGAAAACTAAATTCTGCTTACTGGAGCTCGAGATCAAGAGTGAGAGAGGGATTGGGGCTAGATCCGCGCTTGCGGTGAGAGAGATCCAGAAAGAAGAGGGGGAGAGTCGATCGGGCTAGAGAGGGGGGAGGAAGCTGCGCCGCCTCAGGGGGGTGAGAGAGAGAAAGAGAGAGGTGATACGGAGAGAGAGAGAGAGAGAGAGAGAGATTTGAAGCGGGCAGGGTTTTTGAAGCGAGTTTTTTAAACCCAAACCCGCCTTTGCTTGTTACAAACCCCACCCACACCAACCCTATTAGGTAAAACACATATTTTAGTGGTGGAGACCGCCCTCACTTGCCCCTATGTGCGTCCGCCACTGGGCCCAGGCCTCAAATCTTGGAGGGGACAACGAATTGGTAAACAAACTTTTTTCGACAAACCAATAATATATTAAATATTTTTACATCAGAAGCCAAGTTTAATATGCAATTTGTTTGCAAAAAGGTTAAGCTTTTGAGAGAAGGTGAAAAAATACAAAGTAATAATGTTGCCATCAATGATGGATGTGCAACCTATTAGGAAGAAACGCCATAACATACATGAAATAATATATCCTTGTATTGCAATGTGATTTGTGTAAATGTCATCATGTAGCAACATAAATAAATGCCACTTGATTTCAATTTTAGTTTTTCAATCATAAATGATCCATCTCTTCGTATGACAATCTGGTATAATATAACAAGTCTACCTTAAAACATCTAAATAACTATAACCATTTTCTTTGGATGTTTTTAGGTTTACCACAATTTCATAAATTCTTTTCTCATCATCATCATTAACTTACCAATATCTGAGCATTGTTTCAAATATCGGTTAATTCTGATATATTTCAGCTTATCAATTTTGAGCTACTGAGTACAATATCAACCATATAATATCAGCCGACTCTGTGTTTGCTATTGTTTATATTGTCAAAATTCTTGGCCAAAATTAATGATATTGATACTAAAAATTATTGACACATACCTCCATTCCCCTGCCTGCCTAATGTACCTGATGTTTAAACAATGACAAGGTGACCAATCTTCTAAAAATATCGTTACAAACACTATAAGGGATACTAGTTATCTTAGAGAATTAAAGGGGAAAAAAGAACAAGAAAGAACAAACAAAAAACACACAGTTTATCATCTGTAGCGTGGGATGGAACAACGAGTGTGTATTTACTTTTTCATTACACCCAAAATTAAGCTTATTGCCATAAAAATGGGGCGAAATTTCAGCAGAACAATAAATAAGCATGGTACTCAGGCAATAAATAACCCTGTCAATTCTACTAACATATGAAAATGAAAGTAAAATCTATATATGACCCATGATAAACTGAAAAGGAAGGAGAAACAAAGAAGAAGAAGCATAGATGAAAGGTAAGTTAATTATCAAAAGAAGCTCATGCAAACTAATCCTCTCTTCTATGGAGTAAGCTTCACAAATCCAAATTAAGCTTCGTTCTGAACCAACTCTTCCTTCTCTTTCAGAAATTCTAAATGGCCAACAAATATTTTTCAGCTTCATGCTTCATAGCAACTGAAAGATCCATTTCACCATTAGATTACAATCCATGTATCGATATCCTAAATGTTGACTCATCTGGCTCACTTTCCCATAGCTTCATCACCGAGAGTTCAGTCCATGGCAGTGTTATTGAAGCCCAGGTTCAGTAAAGTCTTCAAAAGCATATTGAATCCTTCAGTGTCAGGCTCAAGACATTACTTTTTTAAATATGAACATATATGTTCAACTTTGTCATATAAACCATTGTTTGCCAACGCCATGATCTATCATGATCATCGAGGCTTATACCAATGTTGTCATGCTTTCAGGAGAACCAACGACGTGCCAATCACCAAGATCAGCGTAACAACGCGGAGTCAATCACATGTTAGACTTATTTGGGTAATCTAATTAATTTGAGTCTACACAAGTCTAATTGGATCTATACATCTGTCTCTATAACCTATATTGTTGGACCCAATAAAGAATTAATCAAACCTTATGGTTTGGATCTAGATACAATCATTTACCATGGTAATATGTATCCTTACATGCTTCCGCTTTATCAATATTTCTTATATTGCTTACATTATTCTAAATGATGATATTGATATTTACGACAGTAGATAACACACCGATAAAGATATATACATATTCAACTTAAAAAATTTATAAAAGAGTTTATTTAATTGAGTATATACTTCATGCGGACAATAGTCGGCCCAAAGGAAGTATTGTTTGGCTGAATTATGTAAGGCATCGATACTTGATGTGGGTAATGCAAGTGAGAGAATCTTGGTGTGTGATAATTGGCCCAAAGGAAGGTTGCCACATTATAGGCTCATATCGCATTACCTTCATCAACTAGTCGGACAACGGAACAAGAATCCAGATGCGTAGATTTGTGACCCATGCGTGTTGCAATCAGCCCAAAAGAAGGTTGTCGTTATGGTCAAGTCATTACATATATTATATGACCGATATAAATAACGTAAAATTTGTGACCAATCCTATAAAGGAACAGTCAGCTTAAAAGAAGATTGTTCTCTTACATAGAACCTAAACTTTAGGGTATCTATATTGGACCAATACAGTGCTGGCATATAGAGACACAACTTGTTCTGAAAGTTTGGCCGGCAGCTCTATCGGTTAAACTGGTGGCATTTTCTGAAATTCAAATTTTTATGGCTATTACAGTAGAATTTTGTTAAATGCAATGTTTATATTAAATTGATGAGAAATTATACATTTATGTAATCTAAATTGAATGGTACAAACTTTAAGAAGTGTAAGACCACGTAAAAGATCATTCTTGAATTCATGGAGCTAGACTACACCTTAAAACTGATGGACCTCTACTATCACTAATAAAAGTTCAGTTAAAAGTCAATTATGATAAGTGAGAGAGGTCTAACAGAATATGTCTAATGGTCATAAAGCACATTATTCCTATAACTATTAAGATTTATATGTCTGATAAAGTCATTGCTAAGAGTTTTCCAGCTGAAGTAGCCGACGAGGCCCATGTAATTGCAACTTCGAAGAAGAAAAGAAACTGAGTCTTCCGCAAGAGATAATTTGTGGGAGTGAGTTTTATAGCGAGAAAGTGGTGGATATTGCTCATAGGAAGAGAGGGATACGAAGGTGGTGGTTTGCTGGAAGAAGTGGAGGTGGTGGTGGAGGCCATTGAAAAAAAAAAATATAGAAAATAACCTTTGGCTCAAATACCATATAAAATAAAAAATAAAGAAGAATTTTATGATAACGATCACGTCTTCAGAAGTTCAATTGCTTATCTTTATATCGGAGTACATCAGATATGATTACAACAAATAAGTTGACATATCTTTTCGGAATAACTACAAGTCTGTTGTCAATCTCTCAGACGGAAACGAAGAGACTACAAAAATTTTAATATGCCATCTTTATCTTTTCCCCACGAATGTCATATATAGAAATACAAATTTCTAACTAAAATGTAACACACCTATATTACTCGAGTGATCGACATAGACGAAAGAGAAATGAGACATGATGCGGCCCCCACTGTGAAAGCAGAATCCTTATAGTTTGACATGACCAAAGAGCTTGTGCCATAGACTTCGACAACTGATCTTTACAAAGAATTACAACCATCTTTAATCTCAACCAACTTGATACATCGAATCTAGACATGTATCTGATAGTGCGCTTGTAATTTAAATTCCTAAAACCTCACCCCTGCTGATGCGAAAATCTTCTCTCATAACCTCCTAATTTTAATCGCTTGATGAATGTATGGTGAGGTTCAAGCACACGGTCCTTTTCACAATGGAAAGAAATGTTAAGCCCATTTGAACTAATCTTAATTGGTGATTAGTAGCAGTCAGACCTACGATTTTTTTTTTTTTTTCGCTGTTATTACTTGAAAATAAGCTATAACTCAATGCAAACAGTCATCAAACTCACTAAAAACCGAAGCACGGTAACCAACAAAGAGCTGGGCTGGATAATTATAGAGTACAAATCAGAATGTAAATGGTTACTGTAAGTCTACTTACGAGATCAAAGAAGAAAACAGAGTTTGATCATAGAAAGTTTACATGAATTCCAACACCAACTGAAGATTTATGGATAATGCATACAATGTCTTTCAGGAACACATTTAAACAACAATACCTGATGGATGATGCTAAAGAACAACACTAAGACATGGGACACCATCTGACTCACTGGACAACAAGCTACAACTTAACCTGTTCCCTCACCTACCCTAACTAAACTCACACACATCGTTAGGTTTCACCTAACCTCACATCAGCTGAGAGAATACAACACGAGGACAAGTTTTGGGAGCTACGACAGCGTTACAACTGGGACGCAGGCCTGCCTGCTTCCCCATTTCTATTTCCATGGCATGTTGCCCATCCCTTGACTGCTGTTGTTATACGTGGCGCCCGTGCTTTGGTTCATCGGGCTCCCAGGACCGCCGGAGGACTCGCTCAAGGTGCCTCGCGACGGTGGGCTGTTGGCTCCTGTCATGGGCATTGGCCCACTGCTCGCAAGCTTCTGCGGGACGGAGGAAGGATCGATGGGAATACCATGCTGCTTCGGTTCTTTCTTTCCTTCGGCGATAAAACTGCCCACCACCACCTGCAGTTAAATATTCATTAGCCATTTCGTTTGTCTCGACCTAAGGCGAGGAGACGCTAGAAAAGTTCCCCGCGATCTAGTTACCTCCAAAAAGAGCAGATTTTACACAACCACAACAATTGCGGGGTTAGAATTGTTAGATGCACCATCACTATCTTTGGTTTTTTTCTCAATCAACTTTTCGAAAAGGGATTTATGTATATAAATACGGAAAGGTGCAAAAACAAATTATTGGCCGATACTAAGCCACATAGGTCTCCCTTTTTCTTTTCTTTTTTTTTTTCTTTTTTTTTTTTTTTTTTGGGTGTGTGTGTGTGTGTGTGTGTGTGTGTGTGTGTGGGGGGGTGGGGGGGTGTGGGGGGGGGGGGGGGGGGGGGTGGGGTTGTTGCGCGGATTCTGGCTCCATGTAAGGCTGCATCGTGGGGTTATTATGGGAGGTCTCATATTTAAGACCAGGCTACGATTTTTGTTGAGGTGGGGAGGGAGGGAACAACTTCTCTTCCACATAAAATGCAAAAAATTATACACGTTAAGTTAAGGGGAAACCCCATGCAAATCCTAGTGAGCTCCAAAACAGATCCTTAGCGATAAGTTTTGAGAAGTTATGTTCGATAACATCAAGAGTCAGGACATAGAAAGCTGCAAATCTATATGAATTCAGGAGGAACCCAAGTCTCCTTAAACATCTACATCAATGCTTGAATAAAAAAAGAAAACAAAACCAATAAAAACCAAGAGGTACAGGTATCAGTATAAGCTTTAGGATAAGCATGTGGTAAATGGATATAGAAATTGTCCAGTTGAATTCCTTTCAATCCCACAATTCGGAATTTTAACAGCTAACTGTAAAGTAATTAAAAAAAAAAAAAACTTATCTGGTATTAACTAAGTGATATTTACTATAGATAAAACTGACCTGAACAGGCGATGCAGCCGTTAGAAGCCCTGCCACTCCACCACCTAAGACCCGACCATCAGGGCCAGCCAATGAAACACTGAGTCCACCAGTTCGACTACGCTGTCCGCTGTTTTCTGACAGCAGAAATGAGCCAGACAGAGACAAGATTTCAAACCGGCCCTATATTCAAAATGCAAAAGAATTCATTAGTGTAAAGTGTAAACTTGTTCTACACGCATAGAAAGTAAAATTAGTTAAGAAGTACGCAACTCCTCTTTATTCTAATATTATATTCAAGGACAGGATTTCATAGTTCTGCTGACTTGAGTAGTCTGCATCAACACAACTAATCTGGCTTAGTAAACTGTAGTTTTCTTTTTGAGTACGTCTTGTAGAAAGCGATTGACGTTGAACTAGAGTTTCCATTACTTTGTGCATATTTTGTCCTAAATCTTGAAATTTATGTCAAAGTCAGATTGGCCAAGTCAATGCACAGCAGTCACTTGCGTTGAATAGGTTTGGTTTGGTTTTAACAAGTTCTGGATCCAACCCAGTTCGGGTAGGCTGAGTCTGATATACTTGTGCCAAGGTGGCAAACAGATCAGGTCTTGGCAGACAATGTAACAGTGTAGTTGGACCAGCAGGGAACTTTTTTCTTTTTCTTTTCTTTTTCTTTCTCTCTCTTTTTTTTTTCCGTTTGACAGCTGTGGAGATCAAACCTGAAACCTCCCCCTTGAGAGAACAGCGGGCTACCCCCGGTTACCAACAGGTAACTTTGTGATCTTCTAACCAGGTAACACACTGATCTTCTAACCTTCTCATATTTTTCCAAACTTTTGACTCCGGACAAGACTGAGAAAATGGTTGCTTGCAATAAACACACAGCAGTCATCACTTTGAAGTTTACTAGAGGTCCATTCTCAATTAAACAAAAAATCACTGCACTCTGTTTTTTCTTTAAACGATTACCGCATATGACAGCTAAGATGTGACATATTAACTGTATGAGAATGTTAAGCTATCAAAAGGAACCTAACTATGACTGGACATCATCATTTCGTAACAAAACAGGTGAACAAAATAAATGATAATTGATTGTTTCATAGGAAATTCTGGTGATAACATAACTATAATAATGATCATGACATCAATTGCATTTTAGAATTAACTTTTGAAATTCCTTAAGTTCTTATAAATATCATCATAATTAACTGGAACGACGTCACGCTTCGACTATTTAGTACTTGAAGATTATTGTATAATATATGTCCGCATCTGTCCTTAGTTTTCATTATGAAGATCATCTGGTGGAGTAAAATCAAAACTTCAAATGCTATCGAACTCCAGCAGATGATCTTCAGAATGAAGCAAATGAGAAACGCAGACATATATGATGTAAAAATAACAAGAAGTATTTATGTTAATTATGCAAAATATTACTGGAGACTGGCTGTGTTAACAAGGGTCTAAATTGGAACCCAAACTCCAAACAATAAGGTCAGGCTACCATGTAGTTTTTACAAGTTATACCCTATTAAGGGGCTGTTTGGATTCAAGGAAGTAGGCGGAAGTGAGGAAGTGTCATTTCCCACTTCCATTATTCATCCAAACACTGAAAAAAGAAAATGAGAAAACCCTTTTTTCTCTCCTCTTTTTCCTTTTACACAACCATTTCCTCGCTTCCAGGATGCTACAGTTAATTTTGGGGTCATGTAAATCTCATTTGTAATAAATTATAGCTCAAAACAGTTAATTTTGTGGTCATGTAAATCTTATTTGTATTCTAATTACAGTCTATTTTTCTCATAATTAATTTTTATTTTAATATTATTTCACGGCCACTTTGTGATCAACTTTTCCACTTCCACTTCCACATTACTCCACCAAACACCAGAAAACACAATATATTTTTCCACTTCTACTTCCTACTTCCCAACTCCCACCAAACACCGAAAAAGATACACACAAATTTCATTTTCCAAAAGGGAAATACAGACCTGCTCACTTCCGCCCACTTCCTTAAATCCCAACAGCCCCCAAGAATCATACGAGGAATCCAATTAAAACTATTAGGGGCAGAACAAACCTCATAAGTTACAGTCCCACCAGAAGTTGCTGCCTGCCGAAGAGTCACATTAGATATGGCACCATTTGCTGAAAGAATGCAAACTGCACGGGGCCCATTCTGAGAAAATGACATGATCTTTGATGATACATCCTACAAAAACAAAGATACTATACTTATCAACAATTCAATGCTTTAATATCTCATATGAAACTTAAAAATGCTGCAAAGTCCAGAAGATCTCACGTACTGACATTACTACATACCAAACAATACATAATCAAAAAAAAAAATCTTTTAACATTCGCCATAATCCAGTCCTTAACCAGGGACCTCCATAACCCAAACCCACACCCTTACCAGTGGTAGCAATGCCTCAGTGGCATTTAACAGGTAGAATTCAACTAAATTATTTCCAAGAGTCTACGCCCAAACAAAGAAATTTATATTCTATACCAAAGTTCTTTTCATTGCAAGCAAGAGTTGAGCTTAATAAACAGATTCTTGATGAATGCCCGGAATGTCAAACTACCAAAAGTTTTAAGGATAAGCGCATCCAATGCAGGATTTCTTGGCTCACAGAAGATGAAATAATCATATGAACACACCAATTTTACATATGTGAAATAAGGTCTAAGACCTGCTTCCAAATGATTTGCAACTTGCCGGACCATCTTGCACAAGGCAAACAAGGGACAAAGGCCCCAAGGAAGACAAATCCTCTAAAAGGGGAAGAAAATAGGGGGGGGGGGGGGGGGGGGGGGGGGGGAAAACAAGAAGAAGAAGAAGAAGAAGAAAAAGAACGGGAACTGCTATCAAATGAACTTAATTTGTTAGCAATACAAATATGTTCTAAAGCATACTCTATAAACTACGAAGAAATAAACTTGAAGCAACAAAGTGACCATTAAGTAAATACACAGGTACTAACAGCATAAAAAAGAAAAGGGAGAAAATGAACAAATGCAAAAAAACAATCTAAAGACACTCATCTAATAAGTGAGTTGTCTTGACTCAAGAGATTAAAAAAAGAAGAAAGTATTAAACAAAGAATAACATACATATATAAAAATATATCATATAGAAACAATTGTCTAATTAGTTAAAATTTCACAACTTTTAACAACTCTTTAATATCTCAGAACAAGAGCATAATTGATTTTCAAGAAGCAACACGCACGTATTAAATTGTAAATGTGCATATAATTTAGTTATATCTTTTCAGATACATTGAAAACAGCTTTGAGTTAATGCATAGGAAATCAGATTAAAGTGACAAATTGTAAGATACTCTCTCTCTCTCTCTCTCTCTCTCTCTCTCTCTCTCTCTCATATTTTATCCCCCTCCATGTTCATGATGGAAAATGTTTCAGCAACGATTCAGAAGGAAAAGATTATTCACCATGTATGATGGCAGCATTCATGGAAAAGAGGGGGGAAAATATATTAAAAAAAGAAAGAAAGGATAAACCAAGCACCCCTTCAAGAAACAAAAGGTGGACAGATCACAGTATAGACCATTACACAAGGGCAGTACAAGGCAAAAACTAACAGCTTTATAGGAATAGTAAAATAAGATTTATGAAACAAAACTACTGGGGTAAACCCCGTCCTATTCACACCGCTAGCATAACTTAGGCTGATTACATCATCCCTTATATAAGTAAACTCAAATGATGACCAGAGCAGCTTCAAATTATTAAATGGAAATGCTAGTCAAAGATGGGATGTCTAGAACATGCAAATTCGCTAGAATTAAAATTCCAAGAGTCATATATTAAACAAACATATCATGAAAGAAGTTACGGCTAACAAGTCAAGGAACCAAATTCAACGTCGTATCAAGGTTACAAGCCAAAGAAGATAATTTTTCCGCCTCAATAAGATACAAAACTTTATTTTGATAACTTCTTCCAAACCAAGTAATTTTAGCAGAAGACAAGAAAACTTAATTGGCAGAAGTGAATAATTAAAACGAACAAGAAAAACTTAATTGGCGGGAGCTAAATTATCTTTTTTCCAGTACACCATCAGTCTAAATGGCAAAAACCACAAATAGCTACAAAGCCACTATTTTAGAAACATAATTTAGAAGAAATGGCATCAAGCAACATGGACACTATCAAGTAAAGAAAAGAGAACTCAAGTGAGGAAAGGATAAAATAGATCTAGCGGAAATTACATGAGATCAATTTGCATTATTATCCACCATGCAATAACCAACTAGACTATCAAAAGATACATTGATGACTTGTACGTAAAATCAACATTATTCACTAGTGGTCTCATAGAGAATCATTTCAAAACAACTTGCCATAAATGTAACAGTCTCCTCACTAGCAAGAATAATAGAAGTTAACTATCTCTAAAGAAGAATCTTGCGCTACAGATATTGAATAAGATCTAAAATTCCATACAATGGAACGCTTCATACAGCAATGCCATTTTAAACATACAATGATGGTAAAGTACATTCTGAACAGCAGCATGCAGTAGAAGAAATCAATACCTCTCCAGCCTTAACAGTAATAACATGCGGGGTAAATCCAGTCCCTGCTGACCCTGCAAGTGATTCTCCAGATTAGGACTTAAAGAACATAAGCTTCAATATACTTATATTGATTCACTTAAATGCAAACAAGAACCTTCTTAAAGTCACAGCTTTCGGAGGGAAAATAGAAAAAGAAAGAAACATTATTAAAGGCTTCAAATAATCTCCCCAATAAATAGATCCAACAACAGCAAGCATTACAAATAACATTAATAGCAAAGACAGTCACTATATCCCAATTTTTATCACATCTATTTTATTAATTAGCAAAAAGAAAAAGAAGAATTATTTAAACATCTGGCAAACAAAAAATTCTACACCATTTATTAATAGAGTCACAAATTTTAATTATTAACTTCATGCATCTAACCCTATGCACTCAAACAGTCCAA